>KN173759.1:7778-113307 GCA_000758425.1 Nilaparvata lugens yeast-like symbiont | reverse complement strand
TACACGTTTACATATATACGAATGCCTATACAGCATGTCCATATATCCGAAAATATAGTATACGTAGAGCAGTGGCATTTGCACGCAAGCGCAACGCCCCCCGGTTGCCTCCACCCTATTGCTCTGACGCAGGCTCATGAACGCATCTATTTGTCTATCCACCAGTTGCGGGAGACTTGTGAGAGCCGTTAGAGCGAGCAGTCATTGATCATCCGCAGGCACGACACTCCAAGATTTACAGCCTGTAAGCATCATACGGGCCATTGGAGAGTTCGGGAAGGTCAAGCTGCGCCTCCGGCACCGTCCGCTTGCTCTCGACGCAAGCCGTTAGTGTGAGCGGTATAGACGGAGGGAGAAGGGATAAAACGGACCGTTGTCGGGAGCTCAAGAGAAGAATGTGGCAGGGTTGGGCGGGTGCGCATGACAAGGCCGTCTTTATGTGTGGCATTGCTGTCTACATGGAGCCGCGACGAAAACTGCAGGAACAGGCTTCTAGTGATTAGGCACGTTCTACACTGCGTTTTTGTCATCTCTCGTCCCAGGCTGTCTCGCTGGTTTCAAAACCTTGTTGCCTAGCGTTCTTGCTAAAAATCGACTTGTCGTAGTGCAAGCGAGCAAGCAGTCAATTTACTTGATGCCATACCGCAGGCACATATACGTTTATGCCATAGGCCCTGCTTATAGCAGCAAGTCCATACATGGATAACGTGGCCTCGAATGCACAGCTCCATGCATGTCCGCGTATGAGGCTCCGTGGGCGGGAACGAGAAGGAGCGAGACGACGGTAAAGAGAGAAAGAGCGTGTGTGAGAGAGAAACGAGGAAGAGAGTCAAAGAGACGAGAGAAAGGGGGAGAAAAGGAGAGAAAAAGAGAGAGGGGGAGAGGGATGGAGGGAGAGAGAAAAGCGTGTATATATACCTTCACGTAATCACTTCGGTTTCATCAAAGTTAGCCTGGCAATCCTCCTACGCCAGAAAGCATCCAATCAAGCCCCAGCCGACGAGATACGAAGCTCCTTTGCTGCTCGACGCCGGGCGTTGGCCCATTCTCGTGCGCATCCATCAGCTCAACAAGGCTTCCGTCCGCTCGCCCGTTCTTCCACCAGCAGCGCGCACCGGCACCCCTTTCTTGCCCCCTTTTGGCTCTCTTTTATACAGCTTCGGCGGCGGGGACCAGACTCCATCCAGCCTTTCTCTAGATTTGTTCCAGCAGATGCTCGCTACAGGGATAGCGTGCCGCATTGAAGCTTCCGTCGAGGGAGCTGCTGTGTGGCCGTTCGCGTAGATGCGTCCGTCCGGTTCATGCTCCTACACACATGAAGCCACCACATCATGGCGCAAAGGAGCCGCCGTCCAGCCCTGTCCGTTGTTGACTTACACGTAACCTATCACGCCGACTTCCCAAACCTCCCCCCCTTTCCCAACTCCTCTTCCTCTTTCGCTCGGCTGCGCGAGATGCAAGGCGTCCATCTTCTTCTGTGTCTGCATCACCGGCCAAAGATCAACACGACGCCACGGCGAGGCCTACCCGCACTCTTCCCCTGACCCGGCCGCGTACCCCGGACGGTCTCCGGAAGTTGTTCCGTGCTCGAGGTCCTGCCCCGGCCAGTGACTGACAAACCTCGCTGCCTCTTTCGTCATCTACTTCATCCCCTTTCTCTACTTCCTCGTTTCTACTTCCTGGCTCGCGTCGCCGCCGCCATCCGCCGTCCTATAGTTCACGATGCTTCAGCCTCGCGAGTACGCGACGCCCGTCAATAAGGCGCCGGTGATTCGCGCGCTGGCCGCTCTGTTCCTGGTCATCTCCGTGCTGGCAGCCATCACTCGCATCATCACACGGATGCTCATTCTCGGCACCCTCAAAGTCGATGACTCGCTAGCCCTGGCATCCATGGTTCGTTGCGATTTTTATCCTCTTGATTTCTTTGTTGGCTTGGCTGCTCTCATCTTCCTGCCCCTTCATTTCTTACTTGAGGTGATCAAAGATGAGGACGCTTCTGATGCCGTAAACGCAGGCTGTGGCCATCCTCCAGTCCATCATCGTCATCTTCGAGGGCGCAAACGGGCTGGGCAAATATGTCGACGTGCTCGACGCCGGCCAGATCTCGGCCGTACTCAAGGTGAGAAGCGCGTCTTGACGATGTCGCTCGGCGAGCGCGGCTCGGAGCTCATCAGCCAGATAGGGTCGATATGCGTCAGACGTCCTGTTCATCGTCAGTCTGCTCTTGGCCAAGATTTCGACCACGAGGACCATCTGGAATATGGCCCCTCGCGAGCGCCGGCGCGTTATCCTAATTACCGAGGGCCTCATCGGCCTCTGGGCCGTCTCGTCTATTGGCCTAGCCCTCTTCCAGTGCAGCTTGCCCACCCCATGGGACATCATGGGCGGCAAGTGCCTCGATCGCGTACGTTTCCGCTCCCCTAGTTCACGTGTACGCGACAGCTGATTCGCTCTGGCTGTCCAGGCGGCCATGTGGTCCTATATCGACGTGTTCAACATCGTGACAGACCTGGTCATCACGAGCATCTTGATCGCCATGTTCATGAATCTGCAGGTCTCGGCGTCGAAGCGAGCGTTGGTCATGGGGGCGTTTGGATGCCGCGTGCTGTATGTCTTCCTGCAGCTGTTTTCGGACCAGAGACGCGGCTCGATCTCGCTGGAAACTGACGATATGGATATTACCAGGGTCGTGCCGGCGGTCGTCTGCCACCTCATCTACTTCAACGCAGCCGCCCGCTCGACCAACGCCACGTTCGACCTGTGGCCGTCGGTGGTCATCACGTAGGTGGTACAGTGCACCACAGCCGTCATCACATGCTTCCCCTACCTCAAACCGTTGATGGACAGCCTGGAGTCCGGGCAGATGATCGTGGGCGACCTGCGGCAGACGCGGACCAAGACGGGCAACAGCCGGAGTAAGAGCGGCAACGACCCGACGCAGGTGCCCGGCAGCAAGGCCGCCAGGAACAAGATCAAGACGGGCACCAGTGCGACCCAGTCGCGGAGCGGAGGTCTAGCCTCCATTGCCACCCTGGCTTCGCACGCGTCCCACCGGCGTCAGAAGTTCGAGATGGCCGACATGGACAGGCCGGAAGACAAGCCCAGCAGCAGCAAGGGCATCACCACCACGGCCACGGCCTCGGTCTACGAGCCCAACCCCTCCATGTGGGACGGCGAGAGCCACACGAGCCAGACCGTGCTTGTGCACAAGACGTGGCGGGTCGAGGTAGAGAAGAACGGCGGCGCCATCTGATGATGGACGGCCATGGCTAGCATGGAATGGAGGCCAAGGTTCGAGTCGAAACTTTTGCGCGCCCTGACCATGGTTTTGACCACGGCGTCGCCGGCCCGTCTGCCTGTCTTTCCGATAACTTTAGCTTTTTCTCTTCTCCCTGTAGGTATATGCTATGGCTATGTATGCGGCTGCTGCAGACACCGGTAGACTGGCGGATAGGCTGACTTGTAGACCGACGAATGAACTGACCCGTGACGATGGACTGATGGACAGACTGACGGGCAGGCAGGCCGGTCGATGGACCGACGGATAGACTGATGGCACGCCTGACTGGAAGGCTGGTGGACTGATTTGATAAACAGACAGCCGCCCCTGCTCGCTCCACCGGCAGCCGTTGACCTTGGCCTGCTGTCAACAAGACGCACAGCCGTGGGCGTCCGGTCATCTCCGGCTCTCGCATGCTTGGACAAGAGCCGGACAACGCGATTGGTTCAAGCCCAGCTCCGGCATTTTGCTCCTGGTCCCCGTGACGCCGGCTAGACCAGTTAGCTGTCCGGCGAGGCAAATCAAGCGACAGACAGCCCATGGGCTATACAAGCCCATGGCTTATATCCCCATTCATGCGTTGCTGTGGGACGGCTGGACGTTGGTGGATAGGATAGGACAGGGTATCATTTTACACGCCTTATCACACGGCTGTATAGGTTTGCGCTACCCTTCTCTACTTTTTCCATTCGGCTTCTTTCCTCAGGTCGGACGGCCGAAGCTTGGGGCTGCCAAGACAATGGGGACGTCGTCGCCGCCCTTGGGTACACGGCCGTGCTTCCGGCTATGCGCTGGCTAATACCGACCGTGCCATCTTTTTGTACGGCTTGCGGGTGATGCCGTTTATAGCATATAGTGCCAAGGTTGAGTTTTGGGAAGAAATGACACTCGAGAGATCACGGGGACTGCCTTGCTCGTGATTATTCCGGTCTGTGCCGCCATACCTTGCCACTCGGGCTTGACGCTAGCTCGCTATGGTGGTGGTTTCCATGCTGCGACAAATTTCATCAAAGCATAACGTGGAAACCTACGCCCCCCCAAAAAAGGACATGTATTGCAACGCAATGTCAAGGAACAGCTGTGACCGGGAGGTCGAAAAGGTGCTCGAAAGTTTTATTAATCTAAAAACTTCTATGAAGAAGGAAAGGAAGGAACAGAGCTCATAAGAGACGGTAGTGATATAGATAAATATATACGTCCGGGAGGCCTACTAGGGTGTTGGTCTGTATGGATGAGTGGACCCGTAACACGCAAGGGCAGACGAAGAAGCAATCCAGTCATCCGCCATCATGGCCTATTAATAACTTTTTGACTCGGCACAATTGCGCCCATCTCCAAAACGGTCCTTTAGAGACGAGAGGCCTCGTGTGATTGAAACGCTGGATGGATTTCCTAAACAGGCAACTGTCTCTCTTGACTCCGTGTATGTCGACCAGGTACCCGCTTATGACGCGGTCATCTCTGTTGAACTCAACCTTTCCCTGGGCACCGGGGGATGGAAAAGAGGAGACCGAGGGAATAGCAGCGCCGACGCTATCAATAATGAGGATTGTGGCCTGATACGTGAGCAAGACACGTCGGCCAGTCGACTCGAGGAGTTAATTTTAAATACACACTTATATCTACCCTCATCCATGCATAATTCTTAGCTCAATATGACATGCTGTGATTGATTATTGTAAAAACCTTACCGCAAGATGATGGCCCCTCTAAGCAGGAACCGACGCATCGTCGCAGCTTGCTGGGATGGACTAGCGAGTGACACAGGCTGAGGCAGGACAAGACTGCGCAATCCCAAAGAGGTCGGAAGAGTAAGGGGAAACGGGTGGGAAGGCTGATAGTCACTTCTGCCATGGTGCCATACACTGTTCTCGCTTCTTGTGCGTTTGTTTCTGCTGCTTCTTCATCAAGGGGCCCCCATTTGCTTCATCTTGCGCCTCCTCTGCCTTTTCCCGCTCGCGCTGCTGCGTCTCCTATTCTTTCGTCTCCCCTCCCTCCCCAGTCGTGTCCGCCGGGGAGTCGTTTCTGGTGCCCGATCGTCTCCTGTCTTCTGCCTGACGTGCCCCGAGTCGCCCTTCCGGCTCTAGGTCGGCACACCGTCACAGGCAATCCAACTTGCCTCTGCAACCATGGGATTCCAGCCCCAGGGTCGCGAGCTCAGCGACATGGGACGCACCAAGAGCCTAGAGCAGGCCGTGGACATGACTGGCAGCTTTGAACACGACGAACTGGATCGCGAACAGCTTGCTAGGCTGGGAAAGAAGTCGGTTCTCAAGGTACGACCTATCTTTCCCTTGAATCCGCTAAACTTGCAACGTCTCCTCCCCCCCTTCGACGGCTAACAAATCTGTCGTCTCCTTGTCGTCTTCTCTCAAGCGCAACTTTCGTTTCCTGGCCATTTTGGGCTTCAGCTGCGCCATTTTGGTGACTTGGGAAGGCGTCCTCATGAACCTCAAGCCCAGCCTGGAAAAAGGTGGTCCGGCTGGCATCATCTATGGCTTCATCGTCTGGATCGGCAACCTGAGCGTTTTTTTCTACCCTAAGCGAGCTCGTCTCCATCGCTCCCACGTCTGGTTGCCAATACCACTGGGTGGCCATGTTGGCGCCCCGGTCCTGCTCCAAGTTCCTGAGCTACCTCACCGGCTGGCTGACGCTGGCAGGATGGCAGGGAACATGTGCCTCGGCCGGTTTCCTGACCGGCACCATACTTCAGGGTTTCGTCAAGTTCGTCGTGCCGTCCTATGACGCTCAGAAATGGCAGGGCACCTTGATGCTCTTCATGTGCATCTTTATCGCTGTTTTGATCAATACGGTGGTCAGCTCCATGCTTCCCAAGCTAGAAGGCATGATTCTGGTGCTGCACATTCTCGGATTCTTTGCCGTTCCCATCTCTCTTTTCACCTTTGGCACTCATCGCGACGCTCGAGACGTCTTTCTCCAGTTCAACAACGAAGGCAAATGGCCGTTGCAGATACTATCCACGTTTGTCGGCCTCTTGGGATGCGTCTTCTCCTTTGTCGGTAAGCGCCCAAGGCCCCTGGATCCGGCCACGCTCGCTGCTCGAGTACTGATGCGCGGCTGGGTAACAGGTGTCGACTGCTCGTTCCATGTAAGGGAGACTTCCGATGATGGCAAATCCCGGTGGGTGGACACGTGCTGAGCAAGAGCGGATAGATGTGCGAAGAGGTGCGGAACCCGTCTTTGGCAGGGCCGCGATCCATCATGATGAGCATCATGATCAACGGTTTCATGGGCCTGCTCATGGCCGTTGCCATGCTGTACCACATTACCGATGTCCAACAAGCCCTGGAATCGCCGACGAATTATCCCTACATTGAAATATTCTACCAGGCCACCGGGTCCAGGCCCGGAGCGGCAGTCATGACTGCGCTCATCATGACGCTTTCGGCCATCGTCGGCGTCATCGCCGCGTCGTCGCGCATGTTCTGGGCCTTTGCTCGAGATCGCGGTCTGCCTTGCTAGCAAACTCTGTCCAAGGTAGGCGAGTATCGGCATGGCAATGCGTGGGCGCAAGTAACCGGCTGACGCCAACGGCAGGTTGACCGCTGGACCAATGTCCCTGTCTGGGCCATCGGCACGACCAGTGCCATCTCCTGCATGCTGGGACTCATCAACCTCGGCTCCGAGGTCGTCTACAACGCCCTCGTCTCCGTCGCCGTCACGGGCTTATTCGTCGTACCTCATGGCGGCAATTCTCTTGCTCTACCGCCGGTGTGGCAAGGGCTACAAGCTTCCCGACCCGAGCGTGCTGCCTGCGCTGGCCGACACGGCAGCTGGCGACAACAAGACTCTGGCATGGGGGCCGTGGCACGTGCCCGGCATCTTGGGCATCATCAACTCGTTTGCCTGCGTGTACATGCTATTCGTCTGGTTCTTCAGCTTCTGGTCACCATCGGTAGAGCCGGAGCTGAATTCCGTCACAACATGAGCTCCGCCATGACAGGTGCCGTCGTCCTTTTCAGCGTCGGCTATTACCTTCTCTGGGCCAAGAAGGAATACAAGGGCCCCATCATGGAGGCGCAGGCCGATTGAGCAGCCGCCGGCAGAGCAGGTTGAACAAGACGTGCCCGGCGAGAAGGCGCGAGAAAAAATGAAGAGACTGGATGAAAGACGGGGGATGTTTCCCGGCCAGTTGCCGGGAAGGATCGTGTCACTCAAGGCAGAGCCGAGACAGCTAGGGCACGTCACCTGACGGGCGCTACAAGGAAAAGTCGCGGGAGGAGGGGGGGCCGATGCCGACCAACCGGGTCGCCGCCACTGGCGCATCGCACTTGGGTGGCAGACGGGACGAGGCTTGGTTGAATCGTCCCTCTGCTCCATGGGGGGAAATGTTGAACGAAGCCACCGTCTTGGTCTGTGGTCGCTCCATCAGACGGGGTCGATCGACGCGCACTTTTGTTTTGCTGTCTGCTGCGCCCACCTAGCTCATAGTTGTCGCTAGAGACTAGCTAGAGACGTGCGTGTGCCGTGTGTATGAATAGAATTCCGGACGTGGCGTGGCCGAGAAAAGCCGTAAGATGCGAGTCGCGCCAAAGTTGATGCTATTTGCGAGGCCAGGCCAAAAGCGCCTCACTTCGCTGTGAGATCGTCAAGTCCGTCCATGGGCATCTTGATTGGCTGGGTGGGCAGTTTGACGGTAAGCCCCTACGAAATGTCTGACTAATACACCCGTTGCTTTTTTTACGATCCCTATTACGGAAGAGCCGAGCCAGCCACGTGATCCCACCGCCACCCTCTTATCCGCCAACTCAATGGGATGAGCTATTTGTGTCCGCAATGTAATTATTCCGTAGACAGAGGCCGCCGAACTTCTCGGCCTTATCGGCCGCATCAGTTGGCTGAGGGGAGGGGCTGAGCAATCCACCGGCGGGATTCTCCATGGCTCTTCAGCTATTGTTCTCCATAGACATCCAATTAAGCATGTTTTGGAATGAGGGCTTCCCGTCTCCACGCAGGAGGTCACAACAGCCAAATCAGGGCAAGCCCTGGCTTCGACAACGCCTTGTTACTCCGTATCATGGCTGACTGGGCCAGGAATGAGGAGTTGTAGGCGTGCTGCGGCTGCCGAGATGGCAACTTAGACGAAGACGATGTAGCCTGCCCAACGACGACCCACAGCGACAGCAACCGCATTGCAAGCGCGGCACAGCAGCCGTGTGAGTGTACGCTTCTCAACACGGTCCGGTCCTCAAGACAGACAATCGCGCGGCGCAGCCACAAACCGCTTCGTAGGAGGAAAAAACTGCCAGGCAGGCCAGAAGCTGTTGCCACAAAACGGCTGCCAATGGGTCCCCGTGGTATATTTTATCATGCCAGCGCGAGAGAAGTGTGCACGAGGAGAGGGGGGAAAATGAAGACACGCGTCACGTCGCTGTTCCTTGCAAAGGCTGATAACATCAGCCCCCGTCTCTCGCGCGTACCGCGCCGCGTCTCCCGTGTACCTGGCATCCCATATGCCGCGGGCTCCGATACCACCCCAGCTTGGCCAAATACTTGCCGTACATGCCAAAACATGCGCCAATCTCTCGTCAACCTCTCCTTGCAATAATCCTTGGGAGGCGCGGACTGGCTGGCGGCTATTGGTCTTGGTTGGCATCATCGTCAGTACCGCGGCCTATCCTCTCTTTTTTTCTTACTCTCCCCCTCTCTCCGCCTCCTTGCCTGCGATAAGTGCTCGTCAAGTTCCTTGCGCCAAGTCTCGTCCGCTCGTCAGCGACCGACGCCGCCTACTTGCCGCGCCCGGGGCGTCTCAGCCGCCTGATCACATTCTCTAGTTAGCTTTCTCCGCGACCGCCAAGGTCGCCCTCGTCCAGACGTACAGCATACGAGAGGGCGGGCGAGCAGGAGCGCAGCCAAGGAGACAGGGCCATCACGAGCGAGAAGCGAAAGGGAGATTCGACTGACAAGGGGAGAGGGAGGTCAAGAGGGAACCAGGGCAAGGAGCTTGACTCGCGCCATCGGCACAGGACACGTTCGCTTCCCGCGTGCCGGCGCTCAATCAACCCAACGCTTGCCTGCTTGTCCTAGGTGAATCCATCCCTTGGGCACTTGACCGCGCGTTTCCCGGACCGTCGCGCCCCCCGCCCATTTTGATCGACCTTGGCCGCCCCAGCGAAGCAATCCTGGCGTCTCCGAGGCTCCCTACCGGCTCATCGAGCTCCTTCAGCGACCGGTCCGTGCCCTCGCATCAGCGGAGGCGCTCGTCAGCCGGATCGCAAAACGTCGCCAAGAGCGCTCCGCCCCGGCTTCAGCCGCCGCCGGCCAAGCACGGTCCACTGCCTCTCCGATCGTCGGTCTGTTTGCCGCCGTAGCCGCCTTGCGCGCGTCGTCAAGAATGCCAGCTGACCTCTAAACAATGTCAGGCACACCCACCGAGCCCATGTCCCTGTCCCGCAGCCCGTCTCCGGTCCCCGGCGGTGGATGGTCCAGTCCTGGGCTCGACATGAACAGCGGGAGGAGCAGTCCGGCCAACGCGGCCGCGGCCCCCGTCGCGTGGGAGTCGGTGCGGACACGCCATCTCGGTATCAACGGCTCGCCGTCTTTTTCAACGCACAACCAGGGCTTCTTCACCCGCCACATGCGACGCATATCCAGCGGGCTGCCACGATTCAACTCGGCCTCGAACGCCTGCCATGCGCAGAGAGACAAGTCGACCCGCGTCTCATCGCCTATACTAAGCATACCCTTTGTGCGAAGGATCAAGTCAGTCCTCGGGCGCATGGGACGAAAGCTAAAGCTGAGGCTTCTACTCGCTTTGCTCTTGCTTTTTTGCGTCTATATATTCTACCACTCTCGTACGTGCTATGACGCCTGCCCCTCCCTGCCCTCTCTTTTTGCCCGCCACACACGCCGGCGTAGATAATGAAGCCTGACACAATCCGGTCACAGCCCTGATTTACTACTGGCGGAGATGGACGTGTGGCGGCGGCGGCGAGAAATTCGTCATCATATTAGCTGCCAATGTCGGCGGAGGCGTCATGGAGTGGAAGGGGGCTCGGGAATGGGCGATTGAGCGCGACAGCGTGCGCAACAAGCGAAAATATGTGGCTCGATGGGGCTACGAGCTGGAGATTGTCGACATGAGCACCAAGAAAAAGTACGCGCACGAATGGCGAGAGAGCTGGGAAAAGGTCGACTTCGTGCGGACGGCCATGAGGAAATATCCCAAGGCTGAATGGTGAGCGACTCTTGGAGGACTGAGAGCCAGACGGCAGACGCCCGTTGCGGACATGGCACGGCACGGCATGGCTGACGCAGTGTGTAGGTTCTGGTGGCTTGACCTCAATACATACATCATGGAGCCATCGTACTCGCTGCAAGGCCATTTGTTTGAGCAGCTCTCGACACACCTATACCGCGACATCAACCTCTTCAACCCCCTCAACATCAGCCACCCCTTTTCCGAGACCTACCTGGATGCCGACGCTCGGAGCGCGGTGGGCGACGGGGACATCAACTCGGTGAACCTGGTGCTCTCGCAAGACTGCTCCGGCTTCAATCTCGGCTCCTTTTTCTTGCGCCGCAGTGCCTGGACGGAACGCCTGCTGGACATTTGGTGGGATCCGGTGGCGTACGAGCAGAAGCACATGGAGTGGGACCACAAGGAGCAGGATGCGCTGGAGCGGCTGTACGAGAGCCAGCCGTGGGTCCGCAAGCATACGGGCTTCCTGCCGCAGCGCAAGATCAACAGCTTCCCGCCGGCGGCCTGCGGCGACGGCAGCGGCAAGAACCACACGCGCTACCACTACAACGAGCACGACCGCGACTTCATCGTCAACATGGCCGGCTGCGAATGGGGCCGCGACTGCTGGGGAGAGATGTACCACTATCGCGAGTTCAGCTACTGGCTCAACCGCAGCTTGTGGGAGCGTTTCAAGGAAGACCTGGTGGCCGTCATCTGGTACAAACTCACGGGCCACTGGGTCAAGTTATGATGGCGGCGCAAATAGATGGCCAAAGCGCCCCGGACGAGGCCACACGCGTCTCACGACCACGGTTCCGTCTCCAAGCCTACTAAGAGGCAGTATTTTCTCTCCCTCTCTCTGCCCTCCCCTTCCCCTCCCCCTCTTCCTCTCTCTCCCTTCCTCATCTCTTGTGATGTAATTTTTTTTCAAGTTTCATTTGTTGTCCCGATAACTTGTCCGATACCCTCTCCCCTCCGCATGGGAGGCCGGGATCGACGGCGACAGAGCGGCAGAATAAGCTGGAAAGCCAGAGAAATATTATTTTCATTCATGACGGGATCGACGCGTCCGAGCTATTCGCTACCCCATCTGTTCAGCATCGACATGGCTTTTTGTTTTTCCAACAGCACGATGCAGCATGACGATACGGAGACGACACTCGACTTTATTTCTCATCAGTGCGGCAAAGCAAGGCAAGGTTGTCTGCGTCGGAGCAGGAACCTCCCGAGCCCTAGGCACGACAGTACAGGCCCTCAGTAAGAAGAGAGCGAAAGGAAATACAAGGGAAAAAACCCAAGGGAGTCCACTGGTCGTTTATATGGGCCCGTGTTCTCGAAACCGCGCTGTGCATTTTTGGACGTGTACCTAGGGAGTTAGGAGGGATTCTTGGTTGTGTTTCTTCTTGCTTGCCCTGCCTGGTGTTGGTACTATGAGCAATTTGCAGATGCGCCCGATGCGCCCAGCCATCAAGCCCAAAGGCTGAGGCATGTACAATTAGGGTAGGCGGGAATATAGTAGGTTATAATTTTGTCGCGTCAGTGACAGACACGAAATGATGCCGAGACTCAAGGTACAGGGCAAATGGGAGAGAGGCTCCGGCAGATGTGGCTGAGGCGAACAGGCCAAGAAGAACATGTTGGCGCTTCTTTGCGCCTCCCCTCCCTTTCCTTTGGCCCTGTCCCCTCTGCTATGCGTAGAGGAGTGCGGATGAGACGAATCGGCGGATGGGCGAACGAGCCGAACCGGCGTCGATCTGAACTAAGCACAATTCCTTGCCGTCTCTTTACTGCCTAGGCTGGTGGAAGCGATGCGACACGACTAGAAGCAAGCTAGAGTTTCCGATGGAGGGGCTGAGCGATGAGAGGTGGGGAGAGTTTGTTTCCGGCCGAATGCATGGAAACACTGTAGATGGGGTCAGGATCAGTGCTCGAGTAGCCGGGGCGTCTCCTCGTCCATCCCATCGACGGACAGCAAAAAAAAACATTAGAGGCTCGGAGCAGCCAAGCGTGACGGTAGCATGACTGCTTGGACATGGACTGCGGGAGCGACTGGTGGGTTCGGTCAATATGGGGTTTAAGAGGTCGAGGAGACGGTGATGGTCTTTTTAACTCTTTGTTTCGACGGTAGCCGTATTTAACTAGATGGAGACGTGGGCAGAGAAAGCGGCTGCAACTGCACCGGCTGCATGGCGCCTCAGACGCACATGGCGTTGGGGGCGTGCGTGCGTGAGTGGTGACAGGGCCTTGGCAGCCGGCCCAGATGCAAGAGCGGGGCGAGAAAGCTGGGATGCGAGCGCGTGTGCAGGTCGGCGGCGAGACGCAGGGGCGTCAAGGCCGTCAGCCATAGCGCAGAGCGGCGGGCAGGCATTGAGGAGCAGCGGAGCGAGACGAGGAAGAGATCAACTACTGGACGGAATGATGGGTCATGATGACTGGATGTGGAAGACATACAGATTGGGGACACGACGGAGGCAGAGAGAGGCGGGCCAATCACGGGAGGCCACCGGTAAGGCGACGTGACGACAGCATCGGGCACGGGGCTCCCTGCAGTGCGGGCGCGGGCGCGGTCGCAAACCTTGGTTGGCCGACGGAAGAGACGACGGAAAGGGGGAGGAAGAGAAGGGAGAAGAGGCGGAGAAAAGGTGATGAAACAAAGGCAGCTCAGGGTCTTGTCGACCGGCGGGCTCCAGCCCGCCTGGTCCTCGGCCTCGTTTTGGCTGGCGTTGGTTCGTGCGGCCAAGGGGAGGCGAGCCGGCCAGGCAGAGGCATGGCAGCGCAGCCGCGTGATTGGCCGGCGGCCGCGGGGGAGCTCGCAGGCGGCAGCGACGCCCGCTGGAGAGCCTAGGCGCCGGCCGGGGGAGCCGCCGAGGGTCCACACGCATACTGAGAGGGAGGGAGAGGGAGGGAAACAGGACTATCAGGCGGGCGGAGAAAACGGCTGCTGGGGCGCCTCCCGGACGAGGCAGTTCGACAAGCAAGCCATTCAGCCAGACCGGGTGAGAGTCCGTGATCGGCGAAGCAACGCTCGCTCCCTCCAGCGGGGCCCGGGGGTGGCTCGGGGCGCGTGTCGCAGCCCGACGGGCGTTACAACGTGAATGCGTGTGCGCGCGCGTGTTTGTGCGTGTATACTACATTACGCCCGTCGGCCGGCCGGCAGGCAGACAAAGGCTGGGACACAGACGACAGAGACGACGCCGAAGCTCCAGGCTGTCAAATGGACGCCTGCATTCCTCCCCCGTGAAAGCCTGCATGATCCTTCCCCCTTTCCGCCTCCTCTCTCTCCTCTCTTCTCTCGTGCACACACACGCTCCCGGCATCGAGCTTCGCATCTCCTTGACCTGTTCCCTCCTCCTTCTCCTTCTCTTCTTCAACCCATCTCTCTCTTCTTTTTTTTTGCCCTCCAATTCCACGCTCCCAACAGCTGGCTGTTGTTGTTCATTGGCGTATTTTTTCTGTCCCTCTTTGCCCCTGCACAAGTCATTCATTCCCGCAGCGGGCCAGCTTCCATTGACCCTGACCTCTTCCACCCCTCCTTGATCCATTCAGCCTCTCCGTCCCGCGCGCGTTCCAGTCGGTGGATTGAGAACAATGCTCGCCGCCGAGTCTTGAATAGAGCATAATAGATATCTTGCCGCCCGTGTCGCTGGCCGACCCGGGGTTCCCCCAATTGCTGTGAACATCTTGGGCAAGACCCGACCACAACATTCCGTCGTTGCTGCGAGTCTCATCAGTCGAAAAGCAACAGTCGTTGCCTCGAGACGCAGCCACGCTTGCGCCTTCCCGCACAACTTGCCGCCTCTCGCATCCCTCTGGACAGCCCGGCGCTCAACGGCTTTTTGTTCTTGCACTCGAGCCTCCCCCTCTCTCTCTCTTCCCTCATTTCTCCGTCCGCTCGAGGCAGAAAGCCCTCGGTGTTCCTTGGGCAGCTTGACGTCGCCGTCGCCGGCTTACGGGACTCGCCCATTCGCTCGTGGACACGGAAATAAAATCAGTGCCAGGATTCTGAGGGTGCAGCTGCCACTCGGCATCCTTTCTGTCATGCATCTACTCGCTGGGCGTTGCCTCGCCGTCGGCGTTGGGGCTGCCCTCCTCCTCGCCGACTGGGCACTGGCTCAAGCTGGGTACCCGTTCGGCTCGCAGTACTCTCTTGCGGCCAACTGCGACAAGAGAAACTTCTTCCAAGCCTTTGACTTCTTCACAGAGGCGGATCCGACGCACGGATTCGTCGAGTACGTCGACCAGGCCACGGCCCAGAAAAACGGCCTCATCGGCTACTCGCTGGCCAACGGCAGCGTCGTCATGGGCGTTGATCACAAGACGGTCAAGCCTGCCAAGGACCGCATGTCGGTTCGAGTGACATCCAATCAGTCGTTTACGCGTGGTCTGTTTGTGGCCGACATCGTCCACATGCCAAGTAGCACGTGCGGCGTGTGGCCGGCCTTTTGGATGTTTGGGTCCAACTGGCCATCGTCGGGCGAGATCGACATCATCGAAGGCGTCAACTCGCAAGCCATGGGTGCGGTGACGCTGCACACGGCACCCGGCTGCTCCGTCAGTAACGCGGGCTCCATGGCGTCGACACGTACCTCAAGGCCGCCGACTGCGGCGCCGGCGGCAGCAGACGGCGGACCGCCACAACTACGGCGATGGCTTCAACGCCATCTGAGGCGGCGTCTACGCTACCGAGTGGACATCGGACCACATTGCCGTCTGGTTCTTCCCCCGCTCAGCTATCCCCCGTGACGTGGCGGCCGGCCGGTCCGAGCCGGCGTCGTGGGGCGCGCCAATGGCCCGCTTCGCCGGCGGCCCCGGTTGCAATATCGACTCGCACTTTGCCGACAACAAGCTCGTCTTCGACACCACCTTTTGTGGCGACTGGGCCGGAAACCCGAGCGTCTGGGCCGGCGACCAGACGTGCGCGGCTAAGGCGTCGTCGTGCGAGGAGTATGTGTCAGCCAATCCGGGCGACTTCCGCGACGCTTTTTGGGAGATCAACTCGGTCAAGATCTACCAGCAGCAGCCGCAGCAGCAGTACGAGGCGGGCCGAGGGCCGGGCTACACCGCACAACGCTGGGCCTTTAAACCGCAGCGCTGGTGCTCGTAGGCCTGGCGCGTGCACACGAAGCAAGTTTGAAGGTTGCATGACGAGAGACGGCCCCAGGCATTGTCGGCACGTGGGCTTTTCTCTTTTCATCCTTTTGTTCCATTTCTTTTTTTTCATCTTTTGCACAACTCGGACCATGTTCATGACGTGACGAAAGGAGGAGAGGGAGAAGGGCAGGGGGAACAAAAAAAAGAGGCGGCAGTGGAATTGTCCGTTTTTTTCCCTTTTGGGCGTCTCTGTACAATGCCTGCTTTTTTCTTTCTTTCTCCTTATACACAGCATTCTGATGATATGTGACTTTACTAAGCATGGCCGGAGCAATTTGCGGCCGTCTCGGTCACAACGTTTGATAGTGTAGCTCTCTAGGTGGACGTATATAGATAGATGAGCAGACAGACAATGCACAGAAAGACGATGCTTGAGATGGGTTCCGGAGGGAGTCGATGCGGCTTGCGGACGCGTGACATGCGACTGCATCTGGCGCCGGCTTGTGATGTGCATGGATAGCGACCGTGCGGTTGGAGGAGGGGGGCGGAGCGGCGTCTCGACGAGAAGGCGCCACTGCAGGAACAGCAACAGCCAGGCTGAACCTTTGAGCTTCCTGAGTGGAGGCATGAGTAGAGAGAAGGCTCCTCGGGTTCATGATGGCCCATGATGGCGTGTCACCGTCGCCATGGCTGCAGGCTAAGACAGGTCGGCCGGTAGAGGGCGAGGAAGGGAAAAGGGAGGAACCTCAGGGATGAAGAAGAGGTGAAGAGGAGGGGGCAAAAAGAGAGGGGCCCGGGGAGGATATTCGAGAAAGACTGACAGGGAGGAGGATATGAGAGCGCCATGACCGCGGTTGTCACACCCGAGCAGGGCGATGCATGCATTGACGACACCCAGGCATTCTGCCACCGGCGACTGGGCCTGATGGCTGGCGAGTGCTGCTGCTGCTACTGCCGCAGAATGTCGTGATAGTGGCCGGACGCACGACGCGGCACGGCCTTGAGCTGGCTGGATAATGCACGCGTCCCGGGCAGGTGTTACGGGTCCACTCATCCATACGGACCAACACCCTAGTAGGCCTCCCGGACGTATATATATCTAGATCACCCCCGTCTCTTATGAACTCTGTTTCTTCCTTTCCTTCTTCATAGAAGTTGTTAGATTAATAAATCTTTAGAGCACCTGTTCGACCTCCCGGTCACAGCTGTTCCTTGACAGCAGGCGTCGTGCCGTGAGGCCAACGACGCAGGAGCAGAGAGGGAGAGAGACGTTCTGCCGTGCTCGGTCCGTACGTTGTGCATTGCATTGCGTTGCGTTGCGTGACGTTGTGCTGCGTTGCATCATCGTGGCAATGCTTGTGCGACGACGCCCCGGCTGCCGCCGCAGCAGGGCGTGGCATGGGAGCTCAGGGCGAGCCAAAGACGCACTTTCCCTCTCTCTCTTTCTCTTTCTCGCCCTCTCCCGCTCAGAGCCTGTCTGTCTCTGTCGCGCGGTCCGGCCTCGCACGCGTGCTTTCGCGCTTCTTCCGCGAACGAGCGAAGCCCGGGGAGGGCATAATCTGATGGCCAGGGGGGGACGAGAGACGACGGTGAGTGGAAGAGGAAGGGGGAGGGGGAGAAGCAGGAGCAGGAGGGAGGAGACTGGGTGGTGGTTGTTTGCTCTCATTACCATCACCATTCTCTCTCGCCTCAAGGCCCACACTGAAAGGAGGCCGGGCATGAATTCCTCACAAGGGATAGACAGAGCGAGAGCGAGAGTGAGAGCCGCTGCGATGCCGGCCCTCCTCTCCTCTCTCCCTCCCACATACCCCCCCTTTCCTTCGGGCCTGCGTTCATGGTTGCGAACCAGAGGTGACGATAAGCTGAAGTGGCAACAGGACGGGCTCCTGAGTCACGACACGATGTTGCTCTCCCTCTCTCTCTCTCTCTCTCTCTCTCTCTCTCTCTCTCTCTCTCTCTCTCTCTCTCTCTCTCTCTCTCTCTCTGTGTGTGTGTCTCTCGCGTCCCCTCTCTTCCTCTCCATCACACATTCGCCGTGCATTATCTCCCCCTCCTGATATCTCTGTTTCTCTCCTTCACTCCCTCCCTCTCGCTATCGCCATCTCCATCTCAACCTCTCTCTTCTCTCACTCTCTTTCTCTACCTCTCTCCCCCCGTCTCTCTCTCCCTCCTCCCTCCCCCGGGGGGAAGCAGCCATCCTCGTGTTCCGCACGGCCACGGCACCGCCGCCTGCTGCTGCTGCTGGTTGGCCATGGCCTTGTCGTGGTGGGCTGACCCGGCCGGAAACCGTCGACCGCATCTCGTAAGAGCAGCGGCGACGGCGGCGGCGGCAGCCATGACGACCTGCGTGAGCGACAGGCTGGCCAGGCCCACGGCGTGTGAATAAGCCGCGGTCGATGACGAGTCCGTCGCCGCTGATTCACGCCTGGCTCTTTCTCTGCCCTCCCCCCCAGCTGTCGGGAGCGTATGAGAAGCGGCATGGTGGCTGTTTTTTGAGTATATATATAGGGCGGCACGCAAGAGAATCTCCCTTGCTCTCATCAAACATCTGCTCCGAGTCCGCACGTCGTCTCCTCCGGCCGTCCTCGCCACTACTCTCATCATTCTTCCAAGCATCAAGCACCTGTTGCTCCCTCTCTCCCCCTGTTCAGGAAAAACTTTCAGGGTCTGCGTACAGGCCGCCATCGTCTCCCTCCCCCTGGCTAGCCGGCCGTCTCTGCCCAACATATTCTTGCTTACACCGGCACCGGGCCAACTCGCGTGCCATCCAGCATGCCGTCCGCCGCACTCGTCCTCGCCGCTCTGCGTCTTGCCGCAGCTACCCCTCCGGCCATGACGACGACAATGCCGCCGCCCGTCTTGCCCTCGTCGTGTGACTACTCTTACTGCGACGGCTCCGCCTCGTGGTGCTTCTATTGGGCCGGCGTCACCTCCTTCGACATCTCGCGCGGGCCCGTCCCCGGTGAGACCCGTGTTAGCATCGGCTCCTGCGGCTCCGCCGTTCCGACTTCCGCGCCCGCGCCACTACTGCCGCCGGCGTGAAGCCCGTCGTCGAGGATCCTCCGTCCCAATGCGCCCCGTGACCAGACGCGAATGAGGCGACGTGTGCTTTGCGCATCTCGGTGGGAGCCATGGGAGGATGCTATCGTGGGCAACAAAGATGGCTGTAGACGAAACCGAGGTCGCAGACATTCATGAATACAAGATACTTGACTTGCCATGCTTTCCAAACCCCCTTTGCTCCCCCCTCTGAAGTTGGGTCGTCGCCACACCGCTCATGTATTCACGCAAAGCACAAGACCGGCCCATGGCATGCCTTGTCTGCCGCCTAGACGGTCAGCCTGCTGTGCGTGCCCGCGTCGCCAGTGGCGGTCGTCGCACCGCCGGACAGCAGCAGCTGGCAGCACCACCGTTCTCACGCTCCCGGACTCTGTCCCTCGTCTCGGCCAGGGCTCGACGCTGCCGCTGCTCCCGCATCGTCGTCGATCCTGGCGGCGAAAAAGGCCGCGAGCAGGACGCACGCCCCGCCGAGGGCCATGACCGCGGCGATGCTGTGATCCCCCGGGCTTCCACGCGGCTTCTGCCAGATCTTGAAGATGATGCTGGACCCGACCGTGGCTACAATCTGCGGCAGGGCGATGGCCATGTTGTGGATGCCGAGAATGACGCCCGCCTGATCTGCCTCGTCGCCGCCCTGCTGCCCGTGCCTCGTGTCTGGTGCTCTGGCAGTGGCGTTGCCCGAGCCCGCGTCGGACACGCCGCCATGGCCGCTCGGTCCTCCACACAGCCTCTCGGCGGCGCGGCCGGCGGCATCGCACCGGCTGATCTCGGCGCTGATGATGGCCCAGGGCGCCCACAGCGCCATGGCCCATGTGACGCCCGCCAGCCCGACCAGGGCCGACGCGGCCTCGACCGACCGCACGACGGGCGTGCAGAGCATTGCGCCGCCGAAGAGCACCAGCGACCCGAGCCAGGCTCGCTTGAGCGTGAAGCCCGGTATCCTCAGGTGCCGGAGCCACGACTCGTCCTCCTCTGCTTCCTTGGCCGGGCCATGGGCTCTGACGGGGCACCGGTCGAACGTCGGCGTGATGAAAAACGGCAGCAGCACATTGGTCGCCAGGCTGACGAGGGCATTGATGAGGAGGGCAAATGTTCCGATCCGCGTTGCCTCCTCGTACAGCTCGTCCAGTTCCGCCGGTGTCATCGTGGGCTTCTTCTTGAGCCGCGGTTGTACGTAGATTTCGCCAATGTACGACGACGTGTAAAACAGTAGGGGAAAGAAGCCGATCCAGGCGCAAAACTGCACCTGGCATACCCGCCTCGTCTGAGGCGGCAGCCGTTTCACCGAACCTAGGATGTTCAAGAAGAAGCTGCCGATGCCGGGCTTCTTGTCCGCCCGCCTCTCCGTGCGGGGGTCGCGTTCGGCGATGAAAAAGGCGCCGAGGGCGATGGTCACAGGCAGCGCCATCGACGCCACGACGCAGAGGACCTTGAACTGGCTGCTGCCGAAGAACCACAGGTAGGCCGACAGCTTGGTATAGCCGAGTAGGTAGCCGACGATGTTCCCCACGCCCGTCAGGCGACTGGCCATGGCGTTGGCGAGCTCCTGCTGGTGAGCCGGGGCACAGTCGACGATCAAGGCCCGCAGAGCAGCCTGCACCGTGTTGATGGCCACGTCGAGCAGGTAGATTCCCATGATGGCGGCCATGACGACGGCGACGCCCACGCTCTTCGACTCCGGGCTGGCGCCCAAGGCCGCCGCCGCCACGCCCACAATCTCCTTGACCCAGGCCAGGAACAGTAGCGACGCCACGGTGGCGACGCTGCCGCCGACCATGAACGGTCGGCGCTTGCCCCAGCCCAAGCGGCAGTGATCGCTCAAGACTCCGACATAAGGCACCACCAGTGTGCCCGTCAGTGGACCGGCCATCCAGACGAGAGCCATGAGCGACTTGCTCAGCCCGAGCGACAGTAGGTAGGGCGAGCCGTTGCTCAGCTCGACCGACCAAGCCACCTGGAGGCCGCCGATGCCAATCGTTAACATCAGCATATGCCACAGGTCCTTGGTCGTCTGCCACTCGTCCGTCGCCGGCTGCCCGTCGCCGCCCAGCAGCGACGCCGTCTCCTCGTCCCGTCTTCCGTCATTCCCCCATGCCGTCTGCCTGCCGCCTGCCGTTGTCACCGGTCGGTGCCGTCTCTGTGCCGGGGCTGTAGTCGGAGGCCGGTAGCGCAGCTGCCATTTCACCAGGGCACATCACCGCAAAGGGCCACGTTCTTGGATAGCGAGGGTCGTCGAGACATCCGAGAGTCTTTGCCACAGGAACAATGCCGGTTTCCTTCTCCCCCCTTCCCCATGCACCTCCGTAAGCCGAAAAGTGTTTGAACAGCGGGCTGTTGGGCTTTGGGCGGCACTGAGCCCGGCTTAACGTTGCCCGAAACGGTTGCCCTTTTTTTGGACGCGCCAAGCTACCCTCCCTCTTGTCTGCTGAGCACGCCTTCGCCACCCCTTCCGCTGTCGAGTGGCGGTGCGCGGGGAGGCCGACGACAACTGACACTAGCCCGTATTGGGTACTTCGTAGCGCAGCAAGACCAACACCACACCTCCGAGCCCTCACCCGCCCTTTTCGAGTCCGCCGGGGCGTTGTGTTGCGGCCACTGGCTCACATGCGGCTGAGAAGCTATCCTTAGGGGTGGCAACCTCGGAGTGAAGCAGGTGTGAGCACACAAGGTCGAAGGGGTTTCCGGATCCGGAGGAATTTGGACTACAAATTCGTTGGGTGTTCAGCCTAGTTGTAAGACAGTTGCAGTTGCATCCGTTTTGCTATTTTTTATCCGGAAACAGCACACCGGAGCGTGTATCTCGCTTTATTCTTGATCTTATTTGCTATGGGACAGGCCGAGAGTGTGTATCGCGACTAATTTATAGGGGCTTTTCTTCAGCAGACTCGCGAGAGCACACACGAGTGTATCGAGACCATGATCCGTCCAGGCAGTCCACAAAGATTACGATCTCGGAACGCTTCTTTACCTGATTCTTTTGTTACTGCAAAGGTTTCTCTCCTCGCATGTCCGGAATAGATCAAACGTCCTCCCAAACCCGCACCGTTCTGCCTTCCCTCCCCTGCCCCGCCTAACACGGCTTCCACCCCTCCGACTTACACGGCATCTCTACTCGGTACCTTTCCGCCACGTCCCCGCGAATCATCATGCCAATCGAACCTGGGGCTTTCATCAGACCCGGCACACATCCTGCGGTACTCAGTACACCAGATGTGGATTCTCCATTCTTGATTAGTTGGCCTTTCCTCAGTGACTCTAGCTGATTTCTCGAGACTTTCCGGACAGTACGCTTTCGATCACTCCAATCAACCCCACAGCCGGATCAGGGCACTAGCTATTCTTCTGCCTCGCGACACATCTCCATCAGTGCCTGCCCGAGGCGCAAATCTAAGTGAGGCCTTCACCATGCCCGTTTTCAGCTGTATTTTGGCGACAGACTTCTAGTTCTTCATTCGTCTAAGCTGCCCTGTCCGCGCCATGGTCTTCCAAGAGAGGTGGACCAAGAGACGTGGATGACGACGCCTATCATGTTGCAATGGCTTGACGCATTTTGTGCTCACGTGGACCCGGTCAGGCGAGTCTTTTTGGTCCTGGAAAACTTGTCGATCCATTGGTCGGTATTTAGGAAGTTTTTTCTGAGATTGGGTAATTTTTCAACCTGCAATGGCTTGGTAAGCCCATCTGCAATCATGTGGCCCATGTCAATCCATTCAATCTTTATCCTGCCTGCTTGTGCGCGGCCATTCATTGTGCATGTCGACGTGGCTTCACTTGGTGGTCAATCTCAATTTCTCATCTATTAGTTGCCGTATGGTCTGCCTGTTGTCACGACGGACGATCAGTTCCTGCTCCAGATTTAGCCCTATCTGGTTGCACAACCTCTTGAAGACTACGAGTTCCCCTTGTTGTTTGAGATAGGGCGAGATGCTCTGCTTCCGTTGGCGAAGTTAGGGCTGTGGGCTGTTTTGCAGATTTGTACATGACCACTCCGCCAGATACCTTGATGACGCTCCCCTGGGAGGGTTTTCGGGATTACCTTCATAGGACGCATCAGACATTGCTCCTATGCTGGTGTCACTTCCTGCCGCAAAGGCCATGTCCGGTCTGGTGGTCATGGCGGTATACATCAGGGATCCGACCACAGCTCGGCAATGCTTGATATCGTCGGCCGCAGATTTCCCTACATAAGCCTCAACTATTTTTGAGAGACAATAATTGTTTCAGGGAGCTTTTCTCTCATCAAACCGTCAACCAACATGTCACTAGTCGGCGTACAACTTATGGGAGAGCCATACTCTACGAGTCAGGCGGTTCTGGATGATTGCAATGCTCAGGAACCGTTTTACGTCTCTCAAGTCTTTCAATTCGAACGTGCTCTCAAAATCTTCACGAAAATTTTCACGGCCAGCGGTTTTTTCCAGATGAATCAAGTCCACCAGGTAATCGATGTAAAAAAAGCACGATGATCAGACCGTTCGTCATGACACACGGGTCGTCGTGAATTATACGGAACCCTTCCTTGCGAAAATTGTCTGTAAGAAGCCTGTACCATGGAATGGGCGACCGTCGCATTCCGTATAATGCTTTCCGCAGCTTCCAGACCTTTAAGGCATCCGTAAAGCCAGTTTCTTAAAGATTCGAGTTGCTAAAGGCATTCACGAAGTCGTATTGTCACGCCTCTAGATCATAGTAGGCCATAATAGCCATTAGCGGGCGTAGTGCACGGGCCGCAAGTGGACAAATTTATGTGTACACTGTTGAAAGGTCACGGGCTGGATCCAGTCGTAAAAGATGCAGAAGAATATGGTCTGTTCTATCCTCCTTTCTCTATCGTAGGGTCAGGAGCCCTCCCTCTATTCAAGCAATCCTTTCGCGGTTTGTCCCTGCTCTCTTCTGTTCGCGGCCTTTGTCTCTTCTTCGGTCCAAAGCTATTCCACTGACTCGTTTCTATGCCCAGGGTTGTTTCTGATACGCGATCCGCGATATCGCGAAATTTCCAGGTTATCGGATAATATCGTATCGGGAGAATTCATATCGCGTATCGCATAAGCTTATGCGGTAAAGTCTATCAAAGTTCCTGAGAACTCAAAAATTAATATAAACCTCATATTGATTGTTTATATGTAATCAAACATGGGTTTCATCTCAATCAGCACGCTGGATCACGTATCTTGAATCTCTGGCTCGGGAGATCCTTCTATTATGTCGGAAGACTCATCATCAACGATGAAAAGATCATCGGTTATTCCTGATCCAATTCGACTCTTCAGACATTCCTTCTCGATATTGGCTGATTCGAGTCTCATTCGCTCACACGATATGGTCCGACGAGCCCCCTGAGAAGACCCGCTCAGGTTCCGCAGACATTGGGGGCGCTGAGAGGATGGTCATTGCCATCCTTGACAGAGAAGGATAACGCTCGCGATTTTCTTCCTTCATCCACCAATCCAACGGCGAGCCTCTCATAAGCTCAGGATCAGCATTGGCATATGATTCGTACTCATCGTGAGAAGCACCGTCCCCGGTGACCTGAAGGCGTCGGCGCAGGACATCGAAAGCGTCAAGGATCTGCGGTTCCTGCACCGTCAACGCCGGAACGGCCCCTTTCTTATAGCCTCTATACCACATGGCTCGCGTATCTCTGAAGGCCTTTTTGCCAATCCTTCTTCCAGTTGGCAGTTATGTATTTCTTCCGACAAGCGGGGTTAAGAATCACTGCAGCTGCATAGGCCGGGGAATCCTCAATCTTCAAGTAATACTTGTCCAGAGCGTACCAGCCAATCATAAGTCTGGATATCAGTCGAGAATTCCCACTGAACTTCTCCTGCAGCTCGCATAAATAAGACAGGTTAGTGAGGAACATGTGGGTTCGCTGCCAGAGATGAAAAGTGGACTTAGGAAAACGCGGCAGACCTTTGACATTTTGAAATGTTCCAGCAAGATATCCATCGTCAGAATAGTTTGGTCAAGTATGGCAAAGCTACCCTCAGCACTCAGTGTCGCTCGGTAGAAAGGTGCCAGGAAGTCCCTCGTGTCCCGTAGCTGCATCCAGTCCTCCGGGCTCAGATGATCATGCCTAAGGCTGTCGTGGAATTGGTGTAGCGATCGACTTGGATCTCCAGCTCGACAGCTCTTTCGATGAGCTTGTACCAAGAATTCCAGCGCGTATCATTGTCCAAGCCAAGTGTTTTTCGAGCACCAAATTCACGGAAGGTTTTGTACCGAGCCTCGGAACTCCGGATATGAACGGCGATGTTATGGAGTTTTCCAAGAGGGCCGATCTCATGCCAATTTCGAGAGCCTTGAAGGATGTCAAACATGAGGGCGTCGCTGTCCTCATCGGCTTGCCAGTTTCCATGGTTCATCTGGCGAAACGCTTCTTCCACTGCTGTTTTATCCTTACCGAAGAGAAAGGCCTTGACTGCAATGTTGATGACATGACCCTGGCATCGAAGTCGTTGCTCTTTGACGTTCCACTTTAGCTGATAATTCGTTTCAATGTGGTTTTGCACAGCCAGGCACAGAATGTCGTTGGAGCCGTGATTATCGCTGGTGATAAAACCGATCTTCTCCGCAATAGAGTACTGTTCGAGGACAGGAATCGCGACGGCGGCTTGCTCATCACCTCCTTTGCCGTTTGGAAGTTCAGGGAGCGCCAAAAGGACTTTGCGCATTCGATACGACTCGTCAACAAAATGAGCGCAGATCGCCAACAAGGCCTTTCGATTTGGAGAAGTCCATCCATCAACCGTCAGGTGAATCTTGGATCTCGCTTGCTGCAATTTCCTGCGTAGAATCTGCTGGTGATCCGCAAAAGTTCGGTCAATAATTGTTGTGAGATGGTAATGAGCCGATGGAATTTCATTTGTAATTGCTGGGTTGTATGCTAGGAACACTGCATGAAACTCCGGCCACTCCACACAATTGTCTGGAAAATTTCTTTTTGTCGCAAGTCGCGCCGGAGCTTCTTGAATGGCTGCCTTGTCTAGCGCTCTTCTCAACACAGCCTTCTGCTGTTTCTCATCGGCTTGCATGGCTCTGTCTTGCTGCATTTTTAGCTGAGTTATAATGAGACTATCAGTTTTCGTGTTTCGCCTGCGTAGAAACTTTCTTCGCAAGGGGCGCAGTGTCAATGCCATGGATTTCCTGAAGATGTGAGCGAGCGGAGGTTCGCGATGCAGATCGCCAGACTGGTAGTTCAGGATAAAGCCCGCAATACCATATCAGCTGCCTTTTGTGGTCTCGGTGATCTTCGCCTTCGGGCGCGGTTTTGGCGTAGGACCATAGATCCTGGGCCGTCACTCCCCTTTTTCTGGGTGTTATTCTGGACATGCGACGCGGTATCGGTGAGAATGAAAAAGCTGTGTTTGAAGGCAACATCTCATCGACAGACTCAGCGCTCGAGAACGCCCATGAGCCACATATGTCGGAGGTGAAAAGCTCTGAGAGCTTGCTGTTTGAAGAAGCCAGGGAAATCAGGGAATTCACAATGCAACAGACAAAAGGGGCACTTTGCTGCGAATGGTCTTGGACACCAAAGAGACGTGGGCGGTAATAAATTGACGACCTAATTTATTTTTCCTCCTCAAATCCCAGTGCTCGATTTTGAGAGACCGCCTGGTTGGTGGCGGCAGAGTATGTGTGACAAGAGCTTGTATAAAGGGCTTGGAACTCAAAGTTCAAATTCAAATTAATAATTTACTAAGGTGTAAAGAGTTCTCCTTGCTTTCCCGGATTCCCCTTCCGCTACTCTGGGGAATGTTCATGGTATTATAGACCGTCACAAAGCCCAAAGCCTCCCCTGCACAGGCGTTCCGGTAAGACCTCATTTTACAGGTTTGTGTGGTTGCCGCATTTAACGTGAGTCATGACGGTAGACTCATGTTCACGCCGTGTCTGAGAATAGTAGCTTTCCGACACAAGTGTCCGAGTGAGACCTCATTTCCAGATCGTGTCAGACATCTCTTGCCCACGCCGACCGTGTGCCTTTGCCCGTGCCGTGCGACTTCAAGTCGTGAGATTTATGGCAACATGGGTCTGAGCACGTCTCTTCCTGAATGTCGAAGCCGGCATTGGTCCATGCAACAGTTATGCGCAGCGGTTCCGAATAATCCAATACTCCAATCAGATCACCTAGCCCGGGTCAGACCCCCAAACGCGTGAAAATTCAACACGGGAAATGAAGCTTGGATACAGTTCAAATCTCCTATGAACTACGCGATATCCGATACTGTCCGTTCTCGTATCGTGTATTGCCTACTGCGTATCGCATAGTTATCGGATAAATCAAACAATATCGCGTATCAGAAACAACCCTGCCTATGCCCTCTCTCATCTTTCACCCCACTTCATCAGCCTACCATCCCTGCGATCATCCCTTCAGTTTCCTCGTGTTCACATCTCCTCCTTCACTGGGTTGGTGGTGGAATCCACATACACTCATTTTTTGAGCATCAGGGGTCGTTTTCTCTCGGGGACGGATCTCCGGCCAGTTGACTCCGCAACTCCAAAGGTTTCGACTTTCAGGATTTCCTTTTCAAGAGCGCCATTTTACGACTCAGTTGTCAACGGCCCAAGGTCAGTAACATCCTCTTTAAGCTAAGAAGCCTCAACTGCTGTAAGTGAGGATCCCACGCTCTCTCGCGCCGGCTTCACAACTGTGTCGGCCAGTTGTTCAGCAATCGGCATGGGCTTTGGCAGGTATTCATAGACTGGATTTTCGTCTTCTGATTCTGTTTCCTCTTCGATTCATCTAACAATTTGACCACTGCTTCCGCCTCCTTTTATAGGCGAGTGTCATACGGATCAATGCTTGCCTCACCATACAAGAGAAATGACGTGCACAAACCTATTTTCAAAATTCGTGACTTGCGGTCAGCGCGAACAAGGGGCACACGGCAGGGACGGCTTGGAAATGAGGCTTTACAGGATACCTGTGCCAGAAGACTACCGTATCCAACATAGTTGGGAAATGAAGTCTTACCTGGATTTCAGTGTGTAAAGGTCTGGGCTTAGTTTTGAAAACTAGCCTAGCATGTAACGAGTATCCTGAAGTTGAAGAAAGAAAAAGGAGAAACAGCGAAAGCAGCATAAGCTCTAGTACATAGAGACCTCAAGCTCTAGTACATAGACCTCAAGCTCCCGGGGGCTGGTTGGTCGAGAGTGGGTCTGAGACCCACATGGGTAAGCCCGTTGCACAGCGCAGGGAAGGCTTTGGCTTTGCAACGGTCTATATATGCGGTGGTGATTCCCCAAGTGAGAGGAAAGAAGGAAAAAGGAACAAGAAATCTTGATACCTTAATCGATTATTACTTTGAATCCGAACCTTTAAGTTCCAAGCCCTTCATGCAAGCCCTTGTCACAGCAAGGCTGCGGAGAACCTGACCCGTAAAACGCGGATTCGTCAACTAACACATATCAAGCGCTCATGAATGAGTTTCTCTTAGTGTCCGGGAGCCGAAGTTTACTTTGAGTCGATAATTGAAACCTTTCCAAATATCCGATGCGAGCCTTGGGCTCGAGTTTTCCAGACAGGCCTCAAATTGTCCTCCGAGTCATTGGATAAGTTTTGCAACCAAAAGCGCAGATGTGGCGAAGGTCCGATCGTAACTTTTCTCCCAAAAAAGCGTTCCAATGAGTGTTGTTGTTTTTGAGCCAGCGAAGCCTCTGTTTAATCGGTCTTTTGCTTTCGAAATGCCGGCCATATCCTCGCCTTCTTCATTCCGGCGAACGGTTGGTAGTCTTTTCAAAAGGTACATGGTGAGGACAAAAGTTCTGGCCGATATCCCTTATTCGCGTCTTCATCATTCCTACCCATATTCTTTGAAAATCTTCCAACAAATCAATTAGACTCGAATTGGTAAATACTGTAGTCCTCACAAGAGGACGAAGGTTGTGACTCTCAGTGATTGAGGCTTTGAATTTTCCGTGGTTGCGATCAAAGAAGGGATTTCTCCCCAAGCCGTCCGCAAAACAGTTCATCGCTACCGGACGCAAACCAATGCAATGTCTTTGAAGGAGTCTGTTTCGGGCTGTAAGCCCTGTTTGTGCCTGCGGTGCGTAAGCTCAGGGTAAAAGAGCTCGGGAGCTAAAGAGCTCAGGATATCTTTCCTTCCTATCTCCTTCTTTCATTTCTTCATAGATAGTTTGTTTTTTCGATAAACTGCCATAAGTTTGAAACCACGTGCTTTGCCGTTGACAAACCTGCAACAGGGTCTGATTGTCAAGGAACAGCTGTGACCGGGAGGTCAAACAGGTGCTCGAAAGATTTATTAATCTAACAACTTCTATGAAGAAGGAAAGGAAGAAACAGAGTTCATAAGAGACGGGGGTGATCTAGATATATATACGTCCGGGAGGCCTACTTACTAGGGTGTTGGTCCGTATGGATGAGTGGACCCGTAACACTTGATGGGCCCCCATCAATCACCGATGCAAAAAAGCGCATCTTGAGACGAGAAAAATCAACAGCTTCTATAGGATGCAGGCCTGGTATGCCGTGTGCTCATCTAGACCCGATACCTCACGCGCCATGGCATACAACACAGTCGCGCACTTCGACGCCCGAAGTCGACTGAGGAGCATGTCGCAAAGACACAGGATTTCGCTCAGAAGTATCATCGAAAGCTTTGTGGAGGCTAAGGGATGGTATAAAAAGTACTGAATATAATTACAAGAATCATCTTCTTTTCAGGATCTACGGATATATTTTTTGGCTGCAATTTCGACTTCGATTTGACTGTGGAACGCGCTGTTGGAGGTTTGCGCCTTCATGTCTTTATATTCAGGGAGTGCGGGGTGCGGCCGGAACATTTGTTCACCGACTGAACATGTATGGCATGGGGGGCTGACAATGATCAAAAGTCTTGCGGAAAGCCTGCCGAGTTATCAGCCTTGCACCCCTGTACGTGGAACCGTTTTGGTGCGGGTGAGCTGGTGAGTAAAGTAGTCACTTAAATCCCACCCCTAAAAGGCCAAGTCTTGTTCGAATGCTTCCGTGAACAGCGCTTTCTCGTGGTCCGTGTCGATGGGCTTATGGAGCCACTTGGCCACGTCAGCTTTTGCCAAGCTTGCTTTGAAGAGGCCTCGAAGAGCCTAATCCGCAAATGTTCGCCTTTTCCACTCGTCTGGCGACACACCGAGTCGCAACTTCCGGAGCTTCCTCTCCCTTTAGTGTAGCCAGGCGCAGGAGGCTTGCTGCCCCGGTTAAGGGACGCCACTGGCTGTGTCGACTGTTCAGGGCGTATGTACGTCCAAATTCGGAGCCGGTTGGCTGTATCTGTGAGAAGATGGAAGAGGGCGTGCATCGAAAATGGTTTCTTGTGCTTACCCCTTCCAAAACGGAAGGAGCTCTAAGTTCTATGCATTCGTACAGGTACTCACTGAGTACGTCATCTCACGTACTCGGCGAGCAATCGTAAGAGCCTTTCCATTGTAGCGACACATCAGAAACATTTCCCCCTTTTGTCTCCGTTTCCCCTGAATGTGCAAGACTGGGTTCCGTTTCCCCTCCACCTCCTTGCACGTGACAGTATCCATCTTCGTGTGCCGTGGGGTAGCCCCTCCTAGGCTGAGCTAACCGGCGCGAGATGCCTGACAATGGCGTGTTGCGCACCGGCACGACGTGAGACAGTTGAGCAAAACTCTATCAGACAATCACCCCGAGATGATGGCAAAACTGATCATCAAGCCCAAAAGACAAGTTCACCTCTGAAGCGAGCAGTCCTCCTTGACCAACATCGATCGTTACACTGCAAAGGTCTATCTGCGACAGGATCTAGGGACGAAGGGGGGCAGGGCCTCGTAATGCCCCACTTTCTAGCAGTCGATCCCAAACTTCACAAGTTCAGGCGTATCGCGCGCTGCCCTTCTTGCACGTCTTTCAAGTCCGGCCGATGAAAGTTGAAGTCACATCAGACCCCTTCTCACAATCCCACAAACTTACTTCAAATCAATAAACACCCTCGTCCGAGCATCTATCGGCTAGAGGCACCAGGATTGTGACGCAACAAGAGCTGCATCTACGGCCTCGGGGCCCGACCGCTTCCTTGAGCTTTGCTTTAGCCCTTGGTCCACGACTTTCAGACAACTCCGGCACAGCCCTGACTTTCGATGCACAGCTCACCCGTCTTTGCCTGTAAGCTGTCCCCTTTTTATGCTTCTTCTCCCCCCATCTCCCAGCCATGCCTCACTGATGGCTCCTTTCGACCCAGCGTCGTCTTACTGCGAGCTGAGTCCCGATGGCCAATTGGTCGCAGCCCTGAACGCCTCCGCTTTGACCGTTCGCTCGGTCAAGACTCTGAGCCTCGTCAATGCTATCGAGATTTCGCCAGGCCCTGTAGGGGCCAAAACCAGCTTTATCTGGGCGCCTTCATCTGCCAAGATACTCGTATCCATCGCCGATCAAATTCAGATCTTCTCCGTTTGCGATGCATCGTTCCAGGTCTCCGTCCAGAACCCTGTATTCAGCAACAGGAGGCCTTCTTCCATTCACTTCGGCGCCGTCGACACAGAAGTTTTCGTATGCTCCGCCGTCGGGCTGAAGTTTGTCATTCTAGACCTCTCGACGTTGAAAACCGTCCAAGTTTCCAATCCAAAGTTTTTCTATCCGTCCCCTGCTACCAGGGGCTTTTGCCTGAGCCCAGATACCGGGCACCTGGCGCTCTTGACTCGTGCCAACGGCAAGGATTTCGTGAGTATCCATGCACCCGGCTCTCGCCGACTACAGAGGTCATGGAACCCGAATCTCGTCGATGCCCAGGGTCTCATATGGGCTCCCGATAATCGGTGGCTGCTGCTGTGGGAGTCTCCGGCACACGCTTTTCGACTGCTTCTCTACACACCTGACGGTCAGAAGTTCCGTAGCATAGACGCGCTGGCTCTCTCAGATAGCTTGAGCTCTGCATCGGATCTTGTGTTTGGAGCAGGTATCAAGGCTTGCCATCTCAGCCCGGATGCCCAGCTGTGTGTGGTCAGCGGTTATAGCAGGGGGATCGCGGTTCTCGACACCCAATCATGGAGAGAGTGTCTAAAGCTACTGCATCCCACTGCAATCATCCCGCGGGACACCATCCAGGTTCAGCGTCCGTATGCCTCTGCGATGCAAATTACTGACACAAGGATCAAGGTCTGGCAAGAGCAACTCGCCGCCGTCGACGGCAAACTGGCATTGCGACCCTTTGTCCGAGCGGCAATGATGGTTGCACCTCCTAGGATATCATCAGACGCGAAGAAAGGAAAAAATGCGGAAACGGGCTGCTCCCTGGCTGGATTTGACGCTTCTTCCACGCTACTAGCCGCGAGGCTCGACGATTCACCGGGCACAATTTGGATTTGGGACACGGCGGTGGCGGAACTGCGCGCGGTGCTGATATTCTACTCGCATGTTTCGTTCACCTGGCATCCGGCGCGTCGCGAATTGCTTCTTGTCACTTGTCAAGACGAGGCCCGACGGGGGACATCGTTTGTGTGGGACCCCCTGTCCAACGGCCCTGTGAGCGTGAGGCCTGATGATCATCTGCCACCAGCCACAGCAGCCGGAAAACCTCAGCTTTCCTGGGTCAGTTGCGACGCCGAACTTCCGAAGCTCCTCGTGGCGGATGCAGAACATTACAGGCTCCTGGCCCTTTCAGGGCCCGAAGACGAGCCCAATCCTTGGCACGACAACGAGGCTTCGGACTGGTCAGCAGAGAGCGATGACGGCACCTCGGCCCTGGAAGACACATTTTCTTTCAGAAAAACAGAACTCGAAGGCGGCTCGGGATCAATCGAGGGCACAGAAAGTGTACGTCACTCGCATATGCAGTGCCGAAAGGGCCCAGGCCGCCGGTTCGCTTAGACGGGGCTTTTTTACCGGGCGGCACGCATCATGGCCACCCTGGTCTGGCCACATGCTTAGTGACACGGTGGCGTCTGACCTGGGCGAACAGTGTTAGGCTTCGGCACGTAACAAAGTCGCTGTTTTCTCTTCTCTCACCCTTAGATCGCCTTGGGCCGATGAAGAACCGGATTTCACCATAAGCTCCCGCTAACGGCACAGACCGGGGGAGGAGGGTTTTTGGTGGCGTCTGCAACCCCTCTCAGGGGTTACCCAGGATTATGACAGATCAGGTTGCGGGACGGGCCTGCGGCATTAGCATACCGCCCTAGAGACGCAACAGCAGGCCTTGGATGCCCGTTTGGCCCTCACCGTCGGACGGGAAAGACAAACGAGCACACACACACACACACACACACACACACACACACATACATAGACATATATATATGTACACATATATGCCCATGAATATAATTGTTTGAGGAGAGAGAAAGAGAGACAAACGGAGAAGGAGAGAGGAGAAAACTTGAAGGGTGATAAACAGAGAGAATGGGTGAGAGAAGGAAAAAGAGAGGAGGAGCATGATAGAGCGTATAAGAGAGAAAGAGAGAGAGAGAGGGAGGGGGAAAGAGAGAGGGAGAGAGAAAGAGAGAAAGAGAGAGAATGTGTGTGTGTGTGTGTGTGTGAGTAAGAGGGGGAGAAAGGGGGAGTAAGAAGGTCGTCGTTCCGCGGTCAGCTCTGGCTCAGCTCGGCTCGGCGCGTCTATTGTGACGCCGGTTGCCCTCCGCAAAACTTATATCGTCGACCGACCCGACTACCCGGAACTTGGGCCTCAGGCCACGGCAGATGGCATGTGCGAGGAATGACTACCCCTTGACTCTCTTTGTCTCTTTTTAAAGACAAATCAAAGCAAAGAAACCTGCTCTCGCGTGCAGCTTGTCCCCTTGTACATCATACTCGAGCTCTCTTTTCGCTGACCTACTGGAGCAAGAGGCTTTCCACATGGCATTATGACAGGCCAGCTTCCCTATGCACAATGGCTACCTCCCCTGTCCCTTGCCGTCAGATGCGGCTGTGGGTATAAAGCCGTATTCGAACTGGATCTCCTGGCTGGCGCATTTATCAGCCTTCGCTTCAATAGTATTGCTTTGCCTAGTTTGTGCAGCAGAGCGTGTCTGCTCTCTCTGCTGGTCGACTCTGACTGTGTCCCTTTCCCCCCCTTTCCTGGTCTGATGTCGGTTTGACGACGAGAAATCAACAAGCTCGTCAACCACGTATCAAACCAGACCACGGGCGCCTCGGACCCCCCGGGCTCGACACGGAGGCAGAGCTGGCCATCGGCGGTCCGAGGGCAACGAAATATTCAAAGCCGGCACGTGGAGAGCGCGCTTGTCGGAACGATCACGGCCCACTGCTACCATGCCGCGCAATGAGGCCCCCAAGAACACTATCATGAAGGACGTGTCGCCGGGAGATGAGAGCGGTATATACTACATCATCATCAGCGGGGTGTGTCTTGGACAGACCGGGCGTTTTGGCTCACTCGGAGACTGACGGCGTCGGCAACAGCTCCCCTTTGGCACCATCTGGCAACTGCTGAAAGATTGGCTGCGCCAGGCTGGTTGCGACGTCGACCACATCGAGGTCTTTCAGAAGTCGACGTCCGGATGGGTCCGTCTCATCGGCAAGGACAACTTCGAGCGAGCATTATGTTAGTCTCTCTGCCCTCTCCTCGATCCCCGGGGAGGGGGGAAAGGGGCAGGCCTGTCCTGATGCTCGTAGGCTTGATGCTGAACACTTGTGCTGCAGGCCATCTACGGACGGTTCCCTACAACCGGCTCCTCCTTTACCTCGACAAGAACAGATCAGAGTCGGTCAAAATCATGGAGCTCATCGACGACCCGCCGCCGAAGCCGAAGCTCAGCGGAGGCTCGCACGCGGCCCGCTCGAAAAGCAAGTTGCGCAGCCATCACAAGGCGGCTCACGGCGACAAGGTATGGACGATCGAGGAACATGTTCATTTTTGTTTTCTTTCCCCATTTCGTCTCTTACCGTTCTTTCACTGTCTTGCTCTTCCCTGTCTTGTCGTGTTCTTGTTGCCTCTTTTCTCTGCCGGCCTCCCTTAAACCCCCCCCTTTCATGCCGTTTCTTTGAAATGCCGGGCAAAACAAACACCTACTCACTTCCGTGCGGTCTCGAGCAGCGCCGTCCTCAAGCCGCTGTGTCTCCCAGGACCTACTCCACGACTCCTACGGCGTCGGCGCCGACGGGCAAGGTTGTGGCGGCTCCGCGACATTACGGCACGTCGCCCGAGGAGCTACAGAGGCGCTTCACCATGGCCGACGCTTACGGCCAAAGCGGCTGGGCTCCGCCGCAGTACGCACCGGCTTACCCGGCCAGCTACCGGCCCATATCGCAGGCCGGCGCGGCGGCCCCAGTGGTGGGGGAGCAGGGCCTGAGCAACTGCTTCTTCCTTCGCCACGATGGTGCATGCGGCCTCGAGTCGTCGAAAACGGCGTCGTGGGCCGGCAGCAGCGCCCTCTGCGACACGGGACGTCGAGGGTGGCACAACAGCCAAGCGGAAACAGAGAGCTTTCTCGACTCCGTCGCCGCGCGCCGCGCCGTCGAGCTGCTGGACCAGAAGCCGTTCCTGGGACAGCTTGTCAACGCACGCCTTGCCGGCGGCCAAGTCGGCAGAGGCACAGACCAGGGCACACCGGCGCGGCGCAGCAGCGCTCGTCAGGCTGGGCCGGCCGCCTGCCAGTCGGAAGACGACCAGCGTTCCGCAGCAGCAGCTCCTTCGCGGAATGTGAGCAGCGAGGCTGCCGCCAGACATGGTCATCCCGTCATTGCCCACGGGACCTGTTACCAGACGCGGTGAGTCGACGTGTGGCTCGCGGGCTGGTGCGCGCGGCCGACGCCCCTGGCCGCAGCCCCTGTGGGCATGTATCGTGGCCAAGCTCCGACGCCGCCAAGCAGGGCCGGGAGACCGGGCCGTCTGAGGGCCCGACAGTCGCCAGGCAGCGAGGGCGAGTAGAGGGCAAGACAGAGCCACTAGGCCGAGGATGCGAGGTGAGAAGAGCCGGGCACACGGGTCGGATCCCGGGGCGCGCGACGCGCCAACTTCGTCATGCCCACGGCTGTCCCATGGGGGAGGGAGCCCGGTGGCTTGGACGCTGTACTGGATCTTGGGTTTTTCATGATGTCTTGAGGTCAGTCGCTCATCTGTCATTCTTCGCGCTTTGGACCATCTCGTCGCTTTCCACGCACGTGGCCCCCCATCCCTTTGCTCGGGGGAAATGGACGTGAGTGCATGTCATGACATGCATTTGTGCGTGAATGATGCCCCAGAACGTGCCCGACCAGCTGCCGTGCGACACGAAGTAGGTGAGAAGCGTTTGCCACGTATGCAGCAATCGCCTCGTCTTGCTCGCTCTAGGAATAGGAGGCAAAAGGAGGGGGGTTCTCTTTGGCCTGCCCTGGGCCACGGTGCCGCGTCAGCCTCTACGGTCTGCCGGTCCGCTCCGTCAGCGGCATCGCCAGTAGATGACGATATAGTCGAGTCTCATCAAACCTTCATATTCGTTCGTTGGCACAACCGCATACACAGATGCCAGCCCGTAACCCCTTCTCTCCCACCCCTTGGACGCGTGGACGCGTCCAGGCGAGGTGCAAACCAAGCGGTCTGCAGACGCCACACGCCGACAGGCCAAGAAAGCCGTGTCTTGGCCCGGTCGGCCAGCTTCCGAGGGCACATTCCCCCTCCTCTCCCTCTTCAAAGGCCCCCTTCGCCTGGCTCCTTTTCCTCCAAAAGAGTGCGGCAGAGGTTGAGTGCGGTTAGGGTGCGCCACTGTGGAGGGACTACCACCCATACCATCACCAACGGATACCTTCGTGTAGCCGTCGTCACAGAGGCATGTAGGCGTATGTGAGAGTGCCGCCACCCCGATTTTCCGACTCATCGTCGGCCGCTACCCTGGCTGCGGAGAGAGGGAGAAAAAACAAGGGTGGAGCGGCAGGGAGCCACACACGCCGTCGCCTCACCCGCCAAAGTCTAGCTTCAATGTGATGCTTGGCTGATGGAGGGCGCCGCCAGGGGCCGCGTCCGAGCTGTTCGCAGCTTGCCGCCCAAACCGGATTACTCGTTCTAGCAAGTCTCTTTGGCTACTGCTCATGGCGCCGGCAATGGCCCTGAATGCGCCCTGGTCCACGGCCGCCAACTCCAGAAGCCGGGCGCTCGTCTCCTCGTATACGGCCTCGCCGTAGGCCGTTGCTCGCGCCATCAGCAACGGCACCACCACCGTCATGGCCGCCGTCCGCCTGCCCAAGGCTAGCGGCCTGATGTAGAGGCAGAGCGTCTGCGCCAGCAGGGGCTGAGCCCCTTCCGGATCCTCACTCTCCGCCTGGCTGATGAACGAGATGAGGCGCGGAAACAGGTAGCGCGCGATGCTCATGTCCGCAGCCGTCGGCTTCGCTTGCAGTAGCAGTGATCGGATGCAGTTGGCCGCAATCTTGGCAGTCTGCGTAAAGAACCCCGTCCGTTAGTCACAATCACGCCCCGATCCAATCGCGGGCGGGTAACGCGGCATCCCTGCGTTCCGGGCAAGCCCTTACCATTCGGTCCGTGAGGCAGTCCAGCACCTCTTCCAAATAACGCGAAACGAGAGCTTCCGTCGCCGGCAGCTGGTTCTGGCCGCTCGTCAACACGATCGTCATCGCCAGGAGGCAGTTCTTGACGCAGGCCAGCGAGGTAGCTTCTTCTCGCTTTTGCGCGTTCGCGTAAATCGCTAAAAACCGACCAAGGCATCCTTGTAATTGAACTGGCCCGGAAGATTTCTCGCCTGCTGCCTGGGACATGCTGCCCACGAACCGCTTGAGTGTTGCCAAAGACTGCGGCACGATGAGCTCCTGACAGCCCGGCGTGGCGAGAATCGTCGCGAAAATGTGTGTGATACAGGCGTACAGGTCCGTCTTGATGATGGATGGAAAGACTTCCGCCGCGTCGACTAGAGCGTCGAGTGACGTCCGTATCAGGCCAATGGCCTCTTCGTTCATTTGATGTCGCACCGGTTGGCTCCCTTCCGACAGGCTCGGCAGCAGCCCGGAAAGGACAAGCACGATGATTCTCGTGAGCTCGAATAGCTGGTCGATGTCCTCGGAGAGGTCGTCTTCCTCCGACGCCAATCTCCGAGCAGAAGGATGTGTCACACACAAAGCCCTGGCGATGTCGACAATCACGGCTTGGATGTTGAGTCCGTCGGTCAACACAAGGCGATCCAGCAGGTCCATCACCTCGGAAAAGACATCGGGCCGGTAGATGGCATGCCCGCAAACGCTCGGGTGTAGGATCCTCTTCAGAGCCTTGAGGATGTCCAGTGTCTGTTCCCGACTCTCGAGCCACTCGCGCTGTCCGGGTCTGATAGCAAGGGCCTCGAATGCGAGCCCAAAGAGGACGAAGAAAAAGGCCACTGGCTCGTCACGGTAGTTGATCGCTGGGCTCTTGCTTCGCCCGTTGGGAGCCGCCACGCTGGACTCTTTTCCATCCAGTGCGTCAAAGACGAAGTCGCTGTCCTGTTCGATGAGGCTCGCAATAGCGTCCACAAGCTTGAGCCAAGACTCTTCGTAGAAGCGGAGGAGCGTCTCGCGGTTGAGCGCTGCGTAGATAACATCCAGACTCCCCGATAGAGATGGCGGGCCCAAAGTCATGGAAATATCCGGTTCGAAACGAAGCCTGGCGAATTCCCGAAGCGACTCGAGCCAGAGAGGTGTCAGCGTCCCGATGTGGGGCTTCAGCACCTCCAAGAGGTACTTTTGTTCTGTGCTGGCCACCTGAAGCTCGGCCCAGGCGGAGAAGACTGATATCTTGACCATGACCTGGGCGTTGGAACTGAGACCCTTCAAGTCACCGATGCCGGCGTTTTCGCTGTCGCTCGAAAAATTTTCCAATGCGCTGACCAGAGTCTTCAGGATCCGGCCCATTCTGTCGACATCGGTGACGATGCCAATGGAGATGAAACTGGCACACACGTTAACGGCCTCCGACGCGAGCTCCGGCGACGAGTCCGCGGCAAACGCGGGCGTTAAGGCCGAGCTGATTTGTGCTTGATACTGCTCTAACAGCATGGCTTCGTCAAAGTCCGGGTCCGGCGTCCTCCCAAACATCTTGAGCACTGCCCTGATGATCTTCAAGCCCCAGATTCGAAGCTCCAGCACGCTAGATGTCGATGCGGAGAAGGCTATACGGACAACGTCAGCGATTTTATTCTGCAACGCCACCTGGGCCTGCGACTCTCCGTTTTCAGCAACGTCCTTGGCTACCAGGGCGAAAATGTCGCTGATGCAGTCGATGGCAAACGTCATCACCTGCCACCGCAGCGGTTCGGCTTCAGACGCCGCGATGTTGTCCTGTTCCTTTGCCGTGCCGGCCACCGCCGCAAAACCGGCCACTTCTTCGTCTTGTAGGTCCGGTATCTTACTGCTGTTCGGCTTGGACGTGTCGCCCTTCTCCACTTTTGATCTGGTCATCTTGAAGACGGCCTGGAGCCTCTGCAGCCAGACGCCTGTTTCCTCGAGGCACTTCTGATGCATCCAGTTTCGAATCATGTTTCGGATACCATCATGAGACGGAACGGCATCGAGGACGAGCCAAAGCTGCTCCTCGAAGCCCTTGTCTGCTTCTCTCAGCACGTCGAGAGGTTCTCTCTTCATGATGTTGTACAGGCCGTCCACGGCGACGTCTCTTAGTGTTGCGTTGTCCAAGGAGAGGTACCGCTGCAAGAGCTTGACATAGTCGGCCAGGCGCATCTGATTTGGGGCATAGAGGGAAAGATGTTTCAGGCATCCGAGGGCTGCTCTTTCCACAAGCTCGTCGTCCTCGATTTGGAACTGATTGACGAGTTTCAGGATCAGCTCTCGTGATTTGTGGGAATCTTGAAGATCTGGCCCCAAAACGTTGACGAGAGAGTCGACACATCTCGCAAGCGCCGCTGTCGTCGGAAGTTCCATCTCTAGATTCATCGTGATGGCTGACGCGATCTCACGGTGATGTGTCTCCGACATATAAAGCTGAGCCAGCATTCCCAATGTGCTCGGGACGAAGCTCGCAAAGCTCAGCCCGGCCGCGCCCGAGGCCAATGACAACGCTTCCAAGGCCCAGAAATGGACAATTGGGTGGGGGTCGTTGCACAAGGAAATGAGAATGCCGAGAATGGTCTTGAGATGGTAACCGGCTGCCATGCCGCCGACCTTGGTTTGTATCGACCCGAGAGCCATGGCGCACCCGGCTCTGGCGCTGGGCTCGCGGTTTGCGACGATCATGTCCACGAGGTACTTAATCTCGTTATTCATGAAGCCGTTCCCATACACATTGCACAGCCTGGCGATGGCGGCGTATCCAAGGTTTCGGACATACTGATCTGGGTCGAGCACGAATTCCCGCACAATATCTTCCAAAAGCCGCTCCACCGCAAGGCTTTTGATGTTTCCGGGGGATGAATTCGTCTCTTTAACGGCTACTCTCATAGTCGCTAGCACGGCGGTGGCAATATTCACGTTGATGGCTGCCCTTCGCCCAGGGTCTCGTTGAAGGGAACCGTCCGACGCGAATGTCTTGATTTGCTCCAAAACGCTTTCTTGAACTTTAGCCGGTGTGAGGGGGAAAACGAAGGCGAACAGTTGTATGGCGTTGTTGATAACTTCAGTCGCAGGAGGGTCTGGAAGCATTGAACTTTTCTCATTCGGACTACCTATGTATAACATTGACGCGTCGTGTTCCAGGCTGCCGCAAACAGGAGATCGTAAAAGACCATCGATAATCTCCTCCGCGCTGTCGTTCTCCATGTCGTCTCCCTTAGCGCTCTCGTGTTGGCCAGGCAGCTTTCTAATCCGGAACCCGGATACGAGTCCCGTGATGCCAAATCCGCTATTGTCGGCGACATCCCAAATCGACTCAAAGGTACCCGCCGCATTGGCTATCGATGCGCTCAGTGAGCTGGGCGTGTAGTTCTCGGAATCCGCGAAGAGGGATATAGCGACGGTGAGTAGGTTGGACTGTAGCAATGCCTCGCTGCCACTCGCCGGGCTTGTATTGACCAGTTTAATGTAACATTGCAGGACGCGGCGCTGTACCATAAGATCCAGATCTTGTAGCTGAAGCGTCGGCGTTAGCCTCTGCGAAACGTCGTCCGTCGTCTTCTTAACCGGCAGCCTTCTTAAAAACGCAGATGTGCTCTGAAGCATGGCAGCGATTCGTTTCGAGACATCGACCGTCAACAGGCGGTTATTGAACTGCAGAAACGCCAAGATAGAACCCAATGCACATTCCCGGACGTGGGTAAGAAACGACGCCTCCAGTAAGCTTCTTGCCGCAGTATTGTCCTTGGCCAGTGGCTTTGGCAGAGCATTCTTCCACAACAGTAGCAGCTGCGAGAGATGAATCTTGACAAAGTTTGGACCAAGAGACATTAGCCCGCCGATCAGTGTCCAAGCAACCTGAATTTGAGTGCTTGAGGTGCGCAGCTCCGACTGACTGCTTGACTTCAGCAAGCTAGTGGCCATAGTCAATACACGGCTGTTGATGTCGACAGACCCGTGCAAAGGTCGCAAGGGGCTTGCGCTGAGCACGGCCGCCAACCCATGCGCGAAACCGAGGCATCGTCTTGGAGAGTTTCGGCCATTTCCGAGCAACGATAGTTCCCGCATAAGACTGTTCATACAGATGGACAGATAAGGCAGCAGCTGCTGAGGACATGCTAGAGCAAACGTCTTCATACAGTTGGAGGCAAAGACTTGAACGGAATAACTCGGATGCTGAAGCACTTGGAGAAGCCCGTCTCGGCACAGGTCAGTGAGGCTGTTGGCTGTGGAACCGAGGGATTCGATGAGAGAGGCAACTGTATTCAAGGCGACAATGAGCGTGTTCTTCGTAGGCTCAGGACGTTCGGTCAAGGCTTGAGGGTAGTTTTTCAAAATGTTGTTGATCAACGATGCCGCCGCCATCTTTTGTCCCGATTCCCCTAGAATGCGGCTTCCGATGACGTCTTTCAATATGGTTTCCACGATTCTCCTGGACATGATGAGACGAAATCTGTTGTTGCTCACCGTCGAGTGACCAAGTATGTCTACGCTAAGGTTTTCGACAATCTTGAGATAGTTGGCCTGAACAATTGCCTCTCCAAGTCGACGTAGCAGCTTCCCGTAGCATATTCCAATGGCCGCGCGAACCCGATTAGAAGCCGATGGCTTGACATATTGGTTTGACAAGAGCTTCATCATATCGGATAGGGTGAGGGTGAGGGCTTGAGTGCGTTTGCCGCCGGGAGCTGGACTTTCCGCACGCACCGGAAGTTCTTTTTCTTCCGGCGCGATTCCATGGTTCGAGACACGCTTAGACTTCCCCTTTGTTTTTTTCATCTTCGCAGCCGTGGTGTCACCGGACCCGGGTCCAGACCCAATTCCAGAACCTATGTCGGCGAATACCTGGACGAGGGCCTCTGTAAAACAATCAGCAGCAGCATGACGAACCTGAGTCGAAGGGGAATCGGCAGCCTTGAATATGGCTATCTCCAGCTTGTCGAGTTCCGACGCCTCACGAAAGTAAGGTGTATGCTCGACGAGAGCCTTAAGGCAGCGGCACGCTGCGATAACGACAAGTGCGCCCTTATCATTAGCGGTATGGCTTCGAGCCTGTTTCCAAATATCCCGGGAAATGGGCTCGTCCATGGAAACCTGGACCATGGAGATGATCTTGCTGAGGGCAGTCAGAACAGCACCGCGCAGGCCAGAGTTGCTTGACGACGATTTGAGAGCCTTGAGCAAGTTTGCGCACGATATCTGATGTAGCCCAATGGCGCTGTCACCGGCAGCGACGAAGACGTCGCCCAAACAGACAATAGCTGCGTGTTTGGCTCTGGTCTCGCCATCTGGCTTGGGTTTGGGTCCAAAAATGACGGTGATCAAGTCGTTGATAGTTTCGAAAAGTAGTTTCCTATCTCCGTGTCGAAATATTTGGGCTAGGCATTTGCCGAGATTGTTCCTGATGACCCGTGAGGGTTGAGGCGTGGTAAGGTTGATAATTTGGAAGATTTCGCGTTTAAGATAGAACTGTTGTGCCGCGCAATCGTGAGCAGAAAGCACTCGTACGTGCTTGCTCAAATCTGATACGAAGGTGAATAGAAAAAGGTCCTGTTGCTCAGCCGGAAGGGCCTGCAACTTGACGAGATCAAGCTCTGGCGTGGTGACGGTGCGCGCCGTCGTGATGGTCGAAGGGTCGCTCGAGGGGCCGTTCGAAGAGCCAGAGGCCTCGACATCGTGACTTGACGCCATTGTATACGGCGCCGACTGCCATAGGCAGCTACAGGCGATTGCTTGAGATGATTGCGGGCATCGACGTGCCACGGTATGTATCTACGAATAACTTCGTACAGAGTGAATGGCAATGCCTGGTGGAAACGAGTAGCAGGTAGAGAGGGGGGGTGTCAAGTTGTTTATTTGCTGTTCACCAATCAGAGTCCAGAGGACTAACTATTAACCCGACTCAATCATGAGAGATGCGTGGACTTCCGAATTCCTCGCTGCTTCCTCGACGCCTTTCGCTGCAATCAAGGCTGCCTCAGAATGGTCTTGACCGTACACAGAGTAGCCTTCTCTAAACTATCAGTACATTTTGCACCATTATCCACGTCTTGGCGCAATCTCCTACCAACGATTTTTGTGTGTCAACGATGTCTTCGCGCATTTGAGACGACGGTTGCACCACTTGCTGGCCACAACAAATGGTCCAAGACAAAACACATCAAGGCCGCTACGGATAAGAAGATGACTGAATGAACATAAATTATCAAGACCATAACTGTATGCTCGCGAAGTAAGCATTTTTCTTAAATACTGCACCGTCTTGCTTGTGAAGTGACTGATCTCTCCATGAGCATAGTGTATGGAGAAGATATAAAATACAATCCTCGGCTGGGGCAGACGATTGCTACCGCAATCAAAGGTTCGTGCCGTACACGAACCCTCCCATTTGTATCGTCAACGTAGTGCGTAGGATGCTGCTGCGCATCAAAATGACAGTCAGTCGCTAACCTATGGGCCAGCCAACGTGCCAAAACCCCTGGTCCAAGCAGCGATCGCACGAGGTCAAGGCCGTTCGGAAACTGGCGCTAGACTCGAAAATTTGACGATTGAGATCCTTCTGCCGCCTAAAATCAGGCTGGTAGCCGATGTGGAGACGGATAAGAAAACGCGCACCATACAAGGTCTCAAACAGGCAGTGAAGATGAACGGTGGAGTTATGAGTTCGACCTCTTTCTTATTTTCCAAGCGCGGGCGTGTCGTATTCAGATCCAGTCCTTCAGGCCCCACGCTGGCAAAGGTGCTAGAAGGAGCCATCGAGCTCGACGGTGTACAGGATATCGAGGAGCATCATAATCGATTTGTTGTGTAGACGGATACGTCCTCATTGATGGTCATAGCAGACACTATCCAGAAAATTCGGCCTGGAGATTGTCGAGTCTGACATTATCTGGGCGCCGAACGAGGACACCATGGTGGCCGTGGAGACGCAATATTCGGCAGAAAGTTTGAATGCTCTTCTAACAAGCATAAGAGAGCATCCGGAAGTCAAGGCGGTGTTCGCCAACATTCGGCAGGGAGCTGCGACCGATGATGCGTGGATGAAGGCGATGAGGCACATAGACAACTAGAGCGCCGACCTCCGCGACTGGTTTCGTTTTTCACGAATATGAGAAACTCGCCACAGAGGAGTAGAGTCCACGCAGCATTATATGATCGATCAGTCTCCCTCGTGATCGGTCTCTGTATGCTCAAAGATGTGCAGCGGTACCGGCTAAGATTCGTTCGCTCTTTCCTGTGCCGCCTGTGACTTCATTATCTGCGCCTCATGGAGTTGACGGCGCTGTTGCCGCGCAACGATGCGCTCGTACTCGGCCTTGACTTCTTCTCTGTCGCGAGGCACCTTGTTACACTCTTCAGGCTTGGGCCAAAAGTTGTGCACGGCAAACCGATTGTCGAGATTAGTGTCGAAGTAATACATGATGCCAATTGGGAATGCGACATATATGCCGAACTGCGCGGGTCATTCGGGGTCAGCGCGATGCCCAGCACCGTCGCACGCCATGCCAAGGGCTGGACACTTCACCTACCTTGAACATTTCCAGATTGACGCCGCCCATAACTGATTCGACTTATTCGCTTGGCCGCAGCTGCATACGAAAAAATGTCGCTGGGATGGGAATCCGCTGGGCCGGAGTTTGAGTCGATCAAGCTTGCGATTTCCTTTGCTCCGGTCAAGCGCAGAGGTGTCCCCTCGCCTGATTATGTTATTGTCGCGGCCGCAACTCTATAACTTCATAACTCCAATATAGAGATGACTTGGCAATCAGGACTTTGTAGGCTCAAAAGAAGCCGATACAGGAGGTCTGGTGCGTTTCGTTGCCCTACGAAAAATCCGCTGTACGACAACTCTACGGCAAGACTTTACTTGACTCTCGCAGGAACAAAGATCTTTCGAGGCTTAGTTTTCACTACGGCCACATCAAGAAGACTCGAAATAACGGGCTTCCTGTGTCCTGTGTGGCCAGGCGCAGCCACTCGCTCAGAAGCATCAAACAGATCCCTGAAAGCATCGCACAAAACTCACAGCCACGTCTGCTTAGCGCCAATAGCCACTTCCGAGTTTCTCCTTTACTTTAATTAGCAGCACAGCTCACTTTGAGGAAAGAAAAAGAGCTCGTGCAATCCCCCTCGGACTCTTTCGGAGCCCGAAGCCAACGCGGAGGCAATGAAGAAAGCACACGACATGTGCATGACATGTGAATGAACCGCGCTACAATCATGGCAGTTGCATTGGTAAACGCCTCTTTCGGTAGAAATCAAATCTCCTTCGTTGACAGGACTTCAACGCCTTTATTAGCCGCCTCTTCGCCCGCCCCCTTCCTCCACTCCCTCCTCTTCCCTCCTAAAGCCTTGATTCCCAGTGCGCACTCCAGTGGGCCCTTTTTTCCCGGCAGTGATATGTCCATAGCTAAAATTCCGCGCCGGGTCCGCGGTATGACGGCGGAAAACTAACGGTCTCCCTCGCCCTTATTCTTGTCCTTTCTTGATTCGATGTGGTCCATCATCTCTTCCATCATTAACCTCTTCTTAAAGCTGAATGGCGTGCTGGAAGCTTGGGGCGGTGAGCCTTCTTCCATAGCCATACGATCATCGCTGTCATCTACATCCGGGCAATCCGAGGCGGTCTGCTCGAGGAGCTTTGGATCGCGCACGATGGGCATCATCAGCGGCTGTCCCTTGTACGATCCAAGGGAGCCAGACGCAAACTTGAACTTGGAAGCTGTTAAGGGCTGCGAGCCCCATGACTGCGGGATAGGTACAGCAGGAGACGCTGCGAATGTACTTATTTGATTTTCTGATACCTCTGCAAGGATCTCGTCCGATTCTTCACTGTCCAGGTCTGGTCGCTGAAAAGTTCCGTCTTCACTGAGTGGAGAAGGCCTTAGGGCCTCGAATCTCGGTCTAGAGAGGGCATCAGACTCTCCAGTCTCGAAGTGAAACAGTTCCTCAGTGTCCTCTGCGGCTCCGCCAGCGTCATCATAGGACGATAGTGGCGTGTGGTCGTACTTTGTTACACCGCCACAAAATTCCTGCCCATCCAAGGCTACGCCGAAACACGATGAATTGTTGACAGCTTTTGAAGATATTATCGCAGATGCTGGTAGCTTCTTCCGGGAGGCCTTCGTCTGGGCCATGGCCAGAAACTCATCGTCGGATGATTCGTCGTCGTCGTCGTCTCTTGGCGCGTCGTCGCCGTCGTTTGAAGCAGCAGGCAGATCATGGCTGACTATGGGCCCGTCTGGCACAGATAGCGACAGTACAACATCGGGAGGGGACAAGGATGCGACGAGGATGCAGTGGGCTCGTGCTGCTCGCTTGATGCTTCATCCACGTCGGCGTTTACCACTGTCCACACTACGCCCTCTTCTAGGGGCGTTCGGGAAAGTGCCCTCAGAGCGTCGGAAGAAGAGACCTTGCGGGGCGGCGGCGGCTCGTCCTCGGCAGTGTCTCCACCAAGATTTGAAGCAAAGGCGGCGGAGTCTTCACCAACGTCGTCGTCGTCGCCGCCAAATATGCCGGGGGAGAGTGAACGACGGCTCGGGTATTCGGAGGGCTGAGGAGAGGTGGTGGGTAGAACCTCGGCGCCCATGAACTCGAATCGGACCCGGCGAGGGCTTTGGAGGGCTTTGGATGTGCTGGAAGACCGGCGTAGAGCACTCCTCGGCGGCTTAAAGTCGCTCTTTTCGGAGGAGACGGAGGACCTCGAGTCGTCGGCCGCGCGGGCGGCATCGGTGGGGGGGGCAGGCAGGGCCAGGGAGGGCGACGACGTATGAGTATGAGTGGAACTGGCCACCGCAGTGACCTGGGGCTGAGCTTCGGTCGCGTCCATCTGTAGCGGAGGCAGGGGCAACCGAGCAGGCTCGCAGGTGGCCGACGCAGAGCTGGCGGCGCGACGAGCCGCGAAGGTATCGGGGGGCGGGATGGGCGAGCTGTCGAGCAAGGGCAGGTAAGTCGGGGTGAAGAGGCCTTGTAGCTCGGCCTCGCGCTCCCGCGGCCTCACTGGGCCGTGGGCGCAGGCGGGCGTCCGGGAGACGGCAGGCGACGGGCCCGACTGGAATGCAGGCGAGCTAGACGGCGGTGACTCAGCCGCGTCGAGATCCAGCCGGTCCAGCTGCGGGCAGAGGGTGGGATAGGCGTCCAGGGAGGCGGCGATGGCGCGCCGCACGCCGGCCGCGATCTCGGGGTTGGCGTCGCGGAGCAGACAGCGGTAGTGGCGGGCGAAGTCGGCGAGCAGGTCGCGGCGGCAGGCGGCCATGGAGAGCTCAAGGCCCTCCAGCCTCCGGCGCAGAGCCTCGACCAGGCGGGCCTCCATCGCGCCCAACAGGCTCGGGCGGGCGGGCTTAGTGGGCGGGCCTGGACGAGCTCGGCATGCGCATGGCGGCGGGGGGGCGAGAGCAGCCACGACGATGGCTCGGGTGGTTCGGATGGCCTCCGGCGGCTTCGGGGCGGAGGTGGCGGACGAGGCGATGGCAGGCGGAGCGTTGCATGTCCCAGGCCCTACGGAGGCCTGACTTGGAAGGGATCGGTGGATAGAAGGATAGGTAGGAGAGAGGAGCCGGCCCGGCGAAGCCTGTGCGACGATTAGGGCACTCTTTGCGGGCCTCTGCCTCCTAGCGGGCCCCGCCGGTGCAAAAGAAAAAGGCGGCTGAAGGGCATGCAAGAGCTCGGTCGATTCAGATCCTGCTCCTGCTATCCTGACCACCTCGTCCACCTCGTCCCCTTCGCTCGCTCAACGGTCGCCGCCGCCTGCCGGCTTGCCAGCGACAGCCTGCACGCGGCGCGGTCAGCCGGAGGTGCCGTCGACGACGTGTCGCGCCTGTGCGCTGGCCGTGCTTCCCACCGCGTGATGCCGACGGCCGTGTCATGACCATGCTACGTCCAATACAGTCCTAATGAGCCTAGACAGGCAGCACACACAGCATCTATCCGGCCAGAGACGCCTCGTCGCGACCGCCGATACGTACGTGGCTGCGGCTGGCAGGAAGAGCAGCGCTGTGGTCCGTCTGCCTGGATGGCCTCAGGCGCCATGTCTCCGCCTCGCCAGCCCTCGACGAAGCTTGCCCCCCGGCTGCGCTTCATATCCGTGGCCTTGTTGATCCTTTGGTGCAACGGAGGCAGCCGGCCGTGACTCTGCGCCGCTGCAGCCAGGGCAAGCGACCAGTCTACCGCTCGCGGCCCACGGCTCGTCACAGGCGCAATACATGCCTCTTGGTGGCTGCGCGGATGTCTTGTAGTCAAGGAGTCGGGTTGTCGGGACCCCAGCCATTCTCCGAACGCGACGCCGTCCGTCTCTCACCTGTCCTTAAGTACTCGCCGAGGCCACGGACTACTGTCCTCCCGGCCATGGCATGTTCCGTTCCGGAATGCCTGGCTCAGCTTCCTCCAATCGTCACATGGCCTCCTCGTTGTTTCATGCAAGCTCTTTATCGCCCCTCCCGAAGGCCCTCCTGAAGGTCCTCCCGAAACCCGCGTCCCCCCACGCCAGTCTCCTCATTCGCCAGGGGAAGCGCATGCGGTGCATGCATCGATGTGGGTTGCATTGCGTCCCTCGATGCGCAGTCGGTTCTAGCAAGCCCTGGTGCAATGCCCTCATTATCTTCTCCTTTTCATCCATGGCCAGACGGACGCTTCAGAGCTTCCCACACGGCCATTTCGGACTCTTTCGCATAGTCTTACTTCGCCAAATATTCATACTCTTTGCTGTAACGTAGGTGGGGAGAAGCGAGACGGCAAAGCAACAGCGCCTGGCTTCTCTTGCACTTTGTATGCACTGACTCGAAGTGAAAACACGTCAAATGGGACGCCCAGAGTCGATAATCCTCCTTCAACCTGGACGGCATCTTCAAACCCCTCGTCAACTCTGGACGACGTAGGCCGAACGAATCGTGGTCTCGGGTGTGAGGTTCGCCCAGTGTCCATCTTCTGTTGTTACGAATTCCTGATTATGCGCTGTCGTCGCCATTTCTGCTCAGCAAGCGAGCGTCCAATAGCCGATTATTGGCCCCCAAGGCGAGGCATCTCTGCGAGGCAAGACCAATCCGCCGGGTGTCTTGCTCAGCCGGTCGACCAACACCTTGACTGGTAGTCATTATACCGCTTTCCTTTTATAGCCACACCCGGCAGAATTCTCGTCGCCACTTTCCCTAAGTGAGCATCAGGCGCTCGACCAGCATCACGCAGCTCTTCCTGAGCGCGCAAAACTCCGATTGTGCCATTGAGAAGTTGCCATCTATTTTTCTGTGATTTTTATTCTCGCGAAATAATATTACTACGAAGACCCTTTAATATATTCCACCATGTCTACCATTCCAGAGTCTACCTTGCAGTCTGGACTCCCGCCAACTCTTCCCCTGCCCTTCAACGCGAAGCAACCAGACAAACTCACGCTCTACCCTCTCACAAACTACACTTTCGGCGTCAAGGAGACGCAACCGGAGGAAGATCCTTCTGTTCTCGCCCGCTTAAAGCGTTTAGAAGAGCACTACTCCGAACATGGCATGCGCCGCACCTGCGAGGGCATTCTCGTCTGCCATGAGCACAACCATCCGCATATTCTTATGCTGCAGATCGCCAACGCATTCTTCAAGCTTCCCGGAGACTACCTACGCCCTGAAGAAGACGAGATCGAAGGCTTCAAGGCTCGCCTTGACGAGCGGCTGGCCCCGGTCGGAAGGATTGGTGAGGGTGAGGAAGCCGGGAATTGGGAAGTCGGCGAATGCCTTTCCCAGTGGTGGCGGCCAAACTTCGAGACTTTTATGTATCCTTTTATTCCAGCGCACATAACTCGACCAAAAGAGTGTAAAAAACTCTACTTCATCCATTTGCCCAAGACCAGTGAGTCCGTTGAGTCCGGAAAGTTTCAGCCCCTGCCGCTTACTAGCTATTCTCCTTCGGTAGAGGTTTTGAGCGTTCCTAAAAACATGAAACTCCTGGCTGTACCTCTTTTTGAGTTGTATGATAATACGGCGCGATATGGACCGCAATTGTCGGCAATTCCTCATATTCTCAGCCGCTACAACTTCGAGTTTGTCGACGAAAATGGTCAGGTCGTTGCCATCACACCTGGCATTGATACTGCAGATGGTTATACACCCAAGACGAAGGTGTTGGCTGGGGAAGACGACATCATGAAAGGGAATGAAGACAAAGGAGCCCAGTAGTACCAGACGTCCATGTATTGGCTTACAAGGCGATGGTGTTCGGCGTCTGGATGACTGGAAATGTCCTCTAGAGTGTTTTATTTCTACTCCTTCTCTCGGTCCGGTTAATTTTTCTCACCCTGAATTGTAGCCATAATTCGTCGTTGATGCTTGCTTGCTCGGAACTCGAGGTACCAAATGCTTTGCCACGTTCCCATGGCCTGGTCGAGTATTAGCCTTATCAATGCTTGTGAGCCTCCTGGAAACGACTTACAGGCTTGCCGTCTGTGATAGGTATAGTCATACTAGCACCTATCAGTGCGGATTTGATATGGGCCTGTGTAGCGTGGCACTTAGGTCCCGTACGCGCGCAAGATACAGGGCTTTCTGAGCACTTACCGGCATATCATCAGGTCCCTCAGCACTTTTGCAGCGTTACTAAAGTCCCACAAACCTAGACTTCGTCACTTACTCGTGACGATAGAGTGCTTCCCCTTTCGGTCCCTGGGCCGGAGCAATCCGATCCAATGCATCGCTCATGTCTTGTCTGACATCTTTATCCCCTATAGAGGACCCGTAGAAATTAGTATTGACGAAATCAAGAGCGCGGTGCTCGACTACATGAGTCACCCACAATTCTCATTTAGGCTCAAAGCATAGCTGGTGTGTTGCACGAATAGATTGAGCAAGCCGACTTTATAGTTGCGTATTTCGGGCAGAGCGGACAGCACCTCGTCAGTAATCAAATAGGAGCCGCGGGACTTGGCAGGGAGTGTAAATTGCTTCTGGAACCAGAACATCACTGCTGGCGCTGAGGCAGGAATGTTTGCCTGAGGTTGATGCGAATGAGAAGAGTGTAAGAGAGCGGAGAGGAAGAGATTAAACGGAAGCGTCCAGATAATGTGAAAAATTCAGGAGAAAAACGCTAAAAAGAGCACCAGGACAAGCGCAATAGTTTCTGTGGTAGAAATGCCGTGGGTTGGTCGAGGCATGATGGCATGTCGTGAGTTTTGCTCAATCGATGACGTATGGAGAAGTATGGGGCCCGCGCGACAAGCCCGTATGCGTAAAGCGCGTGTGGTTTCACGTCGGTCCCGTCAGACCAGTCTACGGCGCTGACCCAGCACGAAAAGAACCTGAGCAAAACGTTTCCAAGATGGACACGAATATGTCGTTATGAGAGGTTGTCATGTTCAAGAGCGCAGCCCAACTTGTTCAGGCATCCCCGGAGCCAGGTACCTCCAGGGCTACTTCATAGCACACATTTAGTTGACGTGATATGTACATGAGGCCACATTCGCAATTATTCCGATTTTTGACAAATTACTGATGAAAACAAGCTTCTTGAGCTTTTTTGTTAGATTTCGATGAATCAAGCTTCTTCCTGTCTCCCTTCCAAGGTTCTAGATTGGCGACGTTCTCATGATAGCGGGTAAGACGTCTCATGTAGAGTCTCAAGATGCTTCTTATGGTGTTCGTTGGCCTACAAAATTGTTAGCGTTCATAAGAAATGCGGGCCGCCTAATTTTTCGAAATACATACAAATGGCAAGCCACAGTAATTGCACACCGAGATTTCCGGTTTGTCAGTGTTGATGAATATCCTGGGATGTCCAGTGGAACCGCCGCCACCTTCACACGCCACAATGCGATTGTGAGTCCACTGAACTGGTTGCTTGTGTATCATTCCCATCGCCGATAGGGGTTGGGGCTATCATGCCGTTAATGTTTTCCGTTGTTAGTTTTGTCGGCGCGTCGCCGTTTTCCCAAACCTACCTGCAAGTCGAAGTCGGTTTGCTCAAATCGAGGGCCAGTCATGGCCAATGACCGTGGATTTTGACTCCTCGCCCATACTCCCTCGCGATTGGGGGCTTGATTCAATGGCCTGGACTGGACCTCTTCCACTGCAGTTTCGACCTTAGAAGTTGTCGGTGCAGATGCTTCGAAGAATCGGCTTGAGGAGCTAAATGCTTGTCGACAAGATCGCAGACTGCTTTTTACCACGCCGATAGGTATGATCCGAGAGCCGCTCATGATTTATGACCGTCCATTAGACCGAGAAAGTTGGGCAAAGAGGTGGCCGAGCTTGGTTCTGGGTTGGAAATCGGATGGAGTTGACATGCTGGGATCCCGCGTGCGGCGGAGTAACATATTTCCATATCCGCCCAAAACAACAATGCGTAGTTAGATTTGCGTAAGCTACTAAATATTCATCGTCCTCGGCAATGTTCGACTTCGGCGTCTTGCAAAAAACTTCCTCCCTTTTTTTGAAGTTATTATCGCTAATAACGACCGAAAGTTCCTCCTCAAAACGGTCTCGCCCTAGTATTTCCCTCTCGATGCTTGTATCGACGCGAGGCTTGGCTTGACTGCCGGCATGGCTCCGGAAACGCAACGAACAGTCTCGTCGAGGCTTTTGACAATGAAGTTTATGCAAAGAGCTATTGCCTCAGGGTCTTTTTCTGGAAATTCCGAGTCTGATACGCCTTCTAAGAAGCGGAAACTTGATGGGTCTTGTGGGCAAGATCGATTCGACACTCAGATCGACCAGGCTATCATTCAAGCGGCACTCGACAACCAGGAAGTCATGCGTCAAGCGGCACTCGAACAGCACTCGTCGGCTAATATGCACTGGAAATTGGAAGACACATCTCATATAGATGAAAGCATGAAAAATGAGCCATCCTCTCTGAATATTGTTTCTGTCGGCTATGGTAGTATTGACTGGTTGAACGAATCGAACGTCAACGAGCAAACTCCTGCAACAGGCCGTATTCAAACAAAAAAATACCAGAAAAAGGACAACCAGGGACGTTCAGAAAAATGCAATGCTACACGCGCGCTGTAATTCCCCACCCAGTCTTCCTACGCTAACCATCCCGCGAAAACAGGAACAGAAGCATGATTTGACGGATGAAGATTCAGAAAGTCAAATATCCGGTGATAGCAGAGAATCCCAATGCAAACGGAAGAGTAGATGCAGCAGCGAGAAGGCTGCGGTATTACTCGACGGATCTCGTTCTCAAGCACGGCCAATGCGGAGCGAGGGCCTCGGTACTAAGAAGTTTAGGAACAAGCAGAAGAAGGAAATTCGGTTGGACCAAATCACTTCGATCTCTTCAGGAGGCAATGGCGGGAAACCATCTGCAGGTAGCAAAACATTCTCATGCTACGCTTGCCAACAGCCCGGGCACAAGGCAACAGAATGTCCCAAGCGCGATACACGGTGGTTATCGCGGCGCACTTGAAACCCATCCATCGTGGAAGAAGATAGTTTGCGGCACTGGCACTAGCTAATAGTACGTCGACAAAGCTACGTGGGGCCATTAGAATGTATTTTCAGCAGTAGTACGTCAGCCCATTCTCACACAGGCATTTGAGGTTTGTTTTTATCTCACCTTGAGTCAACCGTCAGCATCACGATCTCAGCCCACCACGTTCAACTCTTCAGCTAATTTTATTTCTTGAGTCAGCAGACATAGAATCAAGCTACTCGCAGATAACAAGGGCGATGCTAGAGGCTCATTACAAAGCAGCCTATCTCCTCTGGTATGTATCCGATGTCTGAAGTCGACGACTTTACCTTGGAAAAAAGGCAACTTTTTCTAAGGCAGTTTCTGATCGGCGTAATTGCTGAATTTTCGAATTTGTAATTTTCGCTTGGAGTATACTTGATCACGATGCATGTGATCACGGTGCATCAGATCAGGCGAGGTGAGACATGCAGAAGGTTAGATGAGGATTTTCGGTTTGGACACAATCCCTCGGCTCGTTTTGTCGACATACATCAACCCATACCCGATTATTCTGGGGTATATCACTGTATAGCAAGCCTCGCTGGAAGATACAGTATGAAAAAAGCAAGGCCGAGAATCGATGGCGCAAAGCCTCCGTCAAGTGAGAACTGGGCATTTGCCACTCTTGGTCATGTTCAATAGCTGTTTCCAAGATAGGCTTGATCTCTCACTCTCGCTGGGTCGATCGTAAATGCGGAAGAGACATTGTATCGAATGAGGTGCTCTTCGCGTGCATGTATAGCAGTATCGACATATGGAGTCAATGGTGTCATACCCTGGGAGTAGGTAGCACAAGTCTGCAGTACTTTTCACTTTGAATACAATCAGATCCGTCTCGCATACTACATCCACTTGTAAGCCCAAAAAAATGAACGATGTCTATCGCCGCTGCCGCTGCCGCCATCACCGGCCCTACGGACATCTGAATGGACACCGCCGACCGCTTCCAGGTCAGCCAAGTTGCAGATATCGCACGCAAGGGCGATCCCTGTTTGGTCGGTCCCATGACCTTTGATTGTAGTTGCAGCATCCGCATGCGGAAATGTACGTGTCTGCTCCCCTGATGCAACCGGTGCCACGACAGGACAGGGCAACGTGGCAGCAACGCGGAAAAGCAGGCCACAACAGGTGGCGTATCCAGACCGCCTCCGTCGCACAGACACAGGAAAAGCTGGGGTTTCAGGGGCAATGATTTTCAGAATCGGAATCCCGATTGGAATGACCCTGCACTCGCGGCGGCGCGCGCGCTTGAACACAGTAGTCAGGGCGCCACGGGTTGGAATGGAAGATCTGAGTGATTAGATGGCTGACTTGCGCAACTTCAGCTGACCCGAACGATAACTCTGTGCTCTGGCCAACGGTTGCCGGCTATGCTGAGCCTTCAGGGGCTGCGAATCAAGGCTTGGTATTTGTGGTCCGTACGCGCCGAGCAGCAACCGTTGTCGCGAGCTGTGAAGCCGTTTGCTGATACTTCTCGCTAGTCTTCGAAACACAAGTAGGCGACCAGTTGATGCGCAAGCCCGGCTTGACAAGCGGCGAGTAGATAGATGCCCTGCCCATGGGTCCTCAACTACGGTTCTCGAGCTAGGAGCATCGAAGTTGGCGAGGGCCCGCTCCGACGTAGTGCACATCTTGGCCAGTGATGCGGCAGGTATTGAACCATCTCAGTATTAGGCCGGGCTGCCCATTGGCCTGTGCAGCCTCTCGTCTCACCTCATGGCCACTGTTCCCTCTCTGACTGGCCAATATGGTCATGATCATGCTGACAGGACTGTTAAAGAACCCGGTAGGGGTATGGCGCGCCTCCTTCGAAGATGCTATGCGGGTGCCATGTCATCCACACGTCCAGTACCCAGGGAGATTAGGGGAATTGAAGTATGTAGAGAGATGTGAGCTAGTTTAGCTGGTTTTGGTCGTTGCTCGGCTGTATAACTATTCGGACAGTAAAACCCACACAAAGCCACGTCCTCGTATCACACACGGCTCATTCATACACAGAAACGCTCACGCACACCCAATTGAAGTTGCACGAATTGTCTGAATTCGAGGTTCCTACTGCCGCCGCCTGCTGTTGTTATGGGTATGTCTCCGTCAGCCAAGCTGTGAGAATAAGCAAACCGTCAAGTTGCAGCTCCATCGAAAATGCGTTTTTTGTTGAGCGAATTGGTCCGTGGTCGGTTTGTGACATCTATGCCCGCTATATGAGATGTGTGTGTTGTACGAGGATGCGACTTTGTGTCGCTACCGCGAGAGACCCAGGACCATCCAGCCGATTTGTGTGGCGCGACTAGCGTCAGCCAGATTTGGTAAAAAAATGGGTTAACCCGTCCGAAAACAAGACTCGCCCAGAAATGATGAGTTGTCCACCCATTTCGTGCCCCTTTGGACGGCAAATGGAGCAAATACGAATACAGAGGGGCTCAGCGCAGGCGATGAGCGCAAGACACGAACCAGCATCAACCAGCACCGGGGACCTGTGAGCCTACTCCTGATATGGGTGTGCTTTTAAGCCTCGCCCATAAAAGATGCGTGACAGATCGATCGCGGCTGAATCTGCCGCTGGCCTTTCACGAACAGTTTCGTCCGTTGTAATCAACCTACCAAGTGGAAGTAAGCCTATCTGCCCTTGGTGACGGTAACTTTGCCTGGGTTGGCTATGTGCCTTGCCTGTCGGCCCCTATCCTCTAAGTCTTCCACCCAATCTTCCGCGCTTTTTTTAATGCCTTCTTCCACGCCCGGAATGGCAAGAAAACAAGGCTTTGATTGACCCAGAATAGCTTCAATGTCCGAATAAAGATCTTCTCTTTCCTGGTTCGTTAATTCGGGTGGGGCACTTCCCTCTTTATATAGATTGTTGCCACGCAAATAAAGTACCCATTGGATGTTGTTAGGCAGCCGTTCCACAAGCTTCTGTAGCTTTTCCTGGGGAAACCCTGCCCAAGCCGCCTTCCAAATTGATCGAAGCTTCGAGCGCGGAACCTTCTTTTTTGTTATAAAGCATTTAAGCATCAACCATGCAGGCTCAATAGGGGCTAGATCGGGTGAGTTAGGCGGCCAGTCAACGGTTTGGAAGCCACGCTGCTTCCAGAACTCTTTGTTGCGCCATTGTGCATGCGGAGAAGCGTTATTTTCTTGAGCCAGCCAATCGTTGCATGGCCAGCTTTCTAGAAAGGGGAAAAACAGAGACAATAATACCTCGTGTTTATAACGCAATGCATCAATACCGCCTTTGCCGTTGCGCACCCACTTTCCATTGGCCTTCGTGAACTTCCATGCAGGCTTCTTTCCAGGGGGCTTCCTCTTGAGATTCAAGCGCCGCATGCTATTGTTTATCTCCCACTGTTCTCGAAGCCGAGCCTCGTTCTCTTCGTTCCACAAGGTCACTTCGGCATTATATGCCTTCGTCTGTGCCGCAGTCTCATTGGCCCATATATAACAAGAGCCTTTGTGATGGTATGCAAAGCAGGCCCAGAACATAAACTCCTTGCCTTTCCAACGTTGCCGCACACAATGTTGAGAATACGCTTCCCTGGGCAGGCGCCACATACGCCGTTTTCCCCGCATTGAGCCAAGGATAACAGAGGTCTTATCGCTCCAAACAAGCTTCTTCCACTGTTCTAAAGTCCAGTCTTTATGTTCCCAGGCGAACTGGAGCCTTTTGATTCGTTGGAACTTATTCAGTCCTGGCTTTGTTGTGTGCTTGACACTCGAGTAGCCTGTCTTTTTGAGCCAATGCCATAGGTTCATATGACTGAGCTGTATTCCATAGACCTTCTGGACTGCCTCAGCTAGCTGTGATAGGCTATATTGCCTCGTGGTGCTATTTCGAGTTAAGGTTGAAATAACTTTCTTTCCAACGGCTTCCTTGACCAGTTTGGGCCTGCCGCAGCGTGGCTTATTGGTCACATAATCCTGCAATACAGGAATGGCACGCTCCAAGCCACGCATTTTGGCCTTTTTAAGAAGGTCAAAGAAGGTGCTTTTCTTGATCCCAGTCCGCTCGATGATCTGATTGGTCGGAAGGCCCTGATTCCAAAGTTCTAGAGCAATGCCTCTTATCGCTAATGTATGCTCGATTGGGCCAGCTTTGGCAGCCGTTGCAGCCGTCGTCTCCTTACTGGTCGAATGAACCTTTTTATCTTCAGGACTGGAGGCAGAGGCAGCAGAGGCAGAAGGTCGTTGCGTGAGGTCAGCGGCTTCGTCAGCAGTTTGGGCGCTCTGATTGGTCGGCTGGTAGGCTGGAAGATCATATCTCTCGTCGGTCGGGATGCCAGTACGTCGGTTTCCTCGCGCTTGAGCTCTAGTCTGCACCATTTTGGTTGGTCTTGACTCAATCTGATGATTTACGTTTGTAGGGGTATTCTGCCATACAAATTAGTAGGGAAAGAGCTTTCTAAGCATTGTAGGTCAAATACAGTGCCTAACTTCGTAGAAAATATTTCACACTGTAATGGTGGGGCCAAATGACATTTTCTGGTCCGGATAGTTAAGTTCCCAACCTTCGTACCTAAGCTGCTCATCCGATGGACCCACGCCCTGACTACCATTTCTCTTGGGTAGGAGCACCGACTGGCTACCGTACTGAAGGGTCAATTGTAAATAATGTGAAAGATGTGAAGAAAGATGGCATACTTTTACTTTCGTAGAAGAAACGTAAACTTTTCTAGACATAAAGGTATGTGGGCATTCCTTCCGCCCAGGAAATCCCCCAGATGTTCGTATGTAGTCCGGGTGCTTGTCCTTCAGCAATTGGTCCCCTTTTCCCTCTGGTCCATTGTATGTCGCCAGGAAACCTACCATTCTGCTGTAACGCTAAGCCATGAGACAAGAGACGACTCAACGCGTTTCACGTGACCCATAATACTTCTGTTCCTCCACTATCTTGCTCCGATGTCGGCTCGCACAATAGTACTAAGGATGGTTCTTCCATATGGTACATAGATAGTTGGTCCATTAGACATCACTGAATAAACAAACTTTTGGTGACCTCCCACACGATCACAATTACTGTGACCAGACCTGAGCCAACACATTCTACAACACCGTAATTCTTCAACTCCAGCTTAGGCCGTACAGAACTTTGCCCAGGCCCAAGGTTTCGCAATTGTGTGGCGGTGGCCATCCAACTACCTGAACGAGCCCCCCGGCGATACGATATCTGCTGCGCCTGTGGCGGTAGGGACTATCAGAGTGAGCAAGCCTGCCTCCGCTAGAGCGGCACGAGGAAGACCAAGAAGGAAGACCAACTGCCCCTTCAAGTGTAAGGCCATACAGCGCCGCTTTAACGGCGACCTATGGACCATTGAAGCGATGTGTGACGACCACAACTACCCACCTGTTGAGGCCGTTGCTTTCCCCGAGCATAGGAGGCTTGACGATGCCCAAATTAAGGAAATTAAGACTTTCTCGCGCTGGAATTACCTCAGCCCGTTCAATACACCTATGTACGAGGGCCAGGGAGAACGGACTTCTCGCCACACAGAGACGTACCCAACATACTGACTAGGTTTCAATTTCAACGACTCGGGGCCTATATCTCAACGCAGGCCCTGATCACCCAGGTGGACGAGGACGGGATCAAGCACCAGGAGCAGTATGACCAAGACCGTCTCATTCAAACGGTAGCCTTTCTAGATACCGGCCTCAAATTTTGGTATCATCAATCGTATCTATTGATGATTGACGTGACGTTCAACACAAATATATTTAAACTTAAGCTTCTGAAGATGAATGAGATTACTGTCACTGGCTGCATCTTCCTCTGGCCTTTGCCTTGATCTCTGACGAGACTAGAGAGACCTTTATCTAGTGTCTTGACCACATCAAGATGTGGCTAACAGACCTTTCCCTTGAACGCAACCGCATTGAGGACCTATTTTATCCTCGCGTAACTATTACAGATTTTGATGCCGCGGAACCAGCCGCGATCGAGGCCGTATCGCCACTCGTTCAACTACAGATATGTAGTGGCACATCACGAAGAACATCCTCACGGCCACTGAGGAGCGCTGGGTCGGCCCCAAGGGAAGTCTCTTGACGATTGAAAAAAATACTCGAGCAGGAGGGTGAGCAGCAGCGTGGTGGCAGCACCCAGGCCGACTCTCCCAAGGCGTGGTGAGGGCTAGCACGAGCCTCAACCGAGGATGACTTAGATGCTAGTTGGCAGGAGATGCAGACGGACTTCTCAGCTCAGCAAGAGCTTCTTCGATATAAAAGGGACACCTATATCCGGCTACGGCCCCAGTGGGCCAACCCTTGGGCCAAATGGTATCGGAATTATGGCCACACGATGACATCCCCTTGCGAATCTCAACATAGTATTTCGAAGAGCTTTATCCCGAATTGCGGTTCGAACCTTATTCAATTATATGATGCCCTACGGCTCCAACGGAGGTTCATTCACTTCTTCCTTCATCCATCTCTTCATTCACTTCTTCATTGATCAAGTCGTTCGTCACTTACTGAGTCTGATCAAAGTGATCTTTCCTGTGGCTTAGTGTCATCCTTCCGAGCCACTACTGCATGTGGCTCAGTGCCGATCTCTGAGCCACATCACATGGCATCAACATCCGGTGGTTTGGGCACGATTCTCATAGGCTGAGTGGCTGCTGCCTGTTGGTTTGTAACACCGAGGGCCAATCTTATCGCTTTACGGGGAGCTTCACGGCTCAAAATGGGCACCCTTGTTGGCACACGATCCTCAACTATCTCGAGCTTCCTCAAGGAGAAGGCCGTGAAAGGAGGGTCATCATCACCACCACCCCTTAGCTCGAGATGTGGGACTCTCACTGGTCATTGGTATGATTTAGTTGACACGGATCCGTACCACCGCATCAGGGACTCTCAAGTAATTGTCCACCTCCGTCAGCCTCAGAAAGACGCCCTAGAGCTCCTTCGGGCGCTCCAAGAAGGTCACGAAATTCAAGAGGATCGGTCTCATCAAGAGGATCAAAATCGCGCGCTCCACCCGCCTCAGGGAGGCTACTGAGGGGCAGAGGCGGCGGCAATAGTCAGGAAAGTCATCCGCTTGATCAAGAAGCTGCAAACGGAGCCCCTCTCGCCTCAAAAGCATCACAGAGAGGTAGGGGCGGCAGAAGCAGAGGCGGTAGGGGCATCGGCCATGGCAACGCTGCCGCCGGCGGCACAATCAACGATCAGATCAAGGCGATGATCACGTAGGTCCTCCTTCAACAGCAGCAACTTGGCCCTCCTTGCCGCGACCCCAGCAGTGGCAGGCGCCCCGTCAGAAACTTTTTGGGGGCAGCCGCCTCGTCAGAAACGCTGACCCCGTCAGGAGCGCAGACCTCATCAGGGACGGCAGGACTTTCTCTATCACGCTCAACGATTGCTATGGTCGCTCAAGATCCTGTGCCGGCGCCGCCAAGGCCGCGGAACCGGCCTCGCAACACGTTGGCAGAGGCGAGAGAGCCGTCAAATTGAGAAATATCTGATATTCAAGCACCTTTGGAAGGGTCTCGCATTCGGGGCCATCGCGACCGGCCTCGTCTCTTTGCTTCGCAGGTTACTTCTCAAGATGAGGTCGCTATTCCGGTGCCATTGGCCTCTCACACCCTCAAAGCAAATCTATAAGGAAAACAAGGAACAAGTTGAAAGCCCGACAAAGCGGTAGTGGCAGACCGCGGCAGACCTCGTGGCGTAGAGCATGGTCTTCTCTTTTGATTAGTGTTGATAGCCTGGTTAGTCAAGGAGAATTGAAAGAAACCACTGGCCATGAATGGGATTGCATCGGCTCCTCGGTTGATTACTGCATCTCGGTCTTCCTCACTTGCTTTCTTCTCTCCTTGCAGCCGTCGTCCTCCAGGCTAAATCAGACTGAATCATGGGGATGAGGTCATAAACTTCAACTTCCGTCCTCCCCATTGCCGCCTTCAGAGCCCGAAATTTAATCAAGTCACGTGCCATGGCCGGAGAAGTCGCAGAGGTCGTGGCACACACGCGTACGCCCTCTAACGCTTACGGCCACAACCACGAAGTTCATTGGTTCACAGGAGAGGACCTGCAGCCTTCGTTACTTCGTCTTCCCGCGTTGTCCCGTCTCTCCGTTAACAGGCGCATTCCAAAAGTTCAGGCGAGCCGTTCTGTTTCATCGAGCCCTCGTCCAGAACCCCATCGGCCGCCAATGCGCGGCCACGGCGCTTACGGCTGACCAATGGCCGCCGCGAGCATGGCGCCCGGCGCCTCGCCCATGGCCACTCTGATCGTCCCGGGCGCGTATTTCATCTGTCCGAACCATGAGCATCAACGCGCTCGCCTTCATCTTGTTATCATGGTCGCCAATGGCGTGGCCGTCAGATCTCGTCTCGTTTCCCCCTTACCGGCTGTTTCCTTCCTGTCTCTTTCGGCTCCACTACTTGACAATGTCCATTGTTGTGTGACGACACACCCAATGAAGAATCACTCGTTAGATTTTCTACCACTCGTCTTCTCTCTGTCCATCTGGCTCTCTATCTCATTCTCTCTGATCGCTTGTCGCTACGTGCCATGCCTTTATCCGCTTGAGCCTTCATCTCGCATCATCGCCCATATATGCCGGAACAGCCGTTGATCTCTCCTACTTGTCTGCGCAAGCCGGCGTCGACAAAGAGGATTCTGGACACGCTTGCTACAGATATTCTAATGGCTTAGTCCAAAAACACTGAACAAAGTCCGACTACTCTTCATTATATCCGTCGCAGCCTTCATGACTGGGAAGAATGGGAGGATGAACAAGCCGCGACACCTGCGGCTTTGGCCCTACCTGCCCATGGCCATGTGTCGGAGCGGCCTCGGTAAAATCGACCGCCTCTAGGCGCCCGAGTATCAAGGTCAAGAGGCTCCAACCTAGACGGCGTCAGAAAGCACAAAACGCCAAAGCTGGCATCAAGCTCATTACCGACATGGCCGTGTTCAAGCGCGGCAACAGCTTTGCTCGCTCCGCCATAGACGCCATCCGTCCTTCCGAATAGAAAACAGTCAAGTTCGTCGACGCCGCCGCCTTGAGGGCTCTCGAGGGGCAGCCAAGCTGGGCCTCTATTGGCAGTTGGAACTGGCTCAGTAAAGACAGCGGGCGGAGATTGCCTGTGCCCGTACTACCCGCCGGCTGCAGCAGACCTTCTCAGCAGAGGCCCACGAGTATCAGGCTGAGCGGCGCCAACCAAAACAATGACGACAGCGGGACTCCGCATACCCTGTTTGAGGAGGATGCTAGGCTGGCTAGCCAAAAGCAGACTGAGCAGAAGACTTGGCCTGTCGCCCGACAGCGCCACATCGCGCTCACACGGCTGGTGGGACCACGTCGTCACCCCTTTTCTCGACAAGAAACTATCATTTTCAGCCCGCAAGTGGAGAGCCGATTCGTCCAGAGACGGTTCAAGGTCGCAGTATAGTGCCTGCGACATCGCGGAAAGCACCGACGAGCAGCGGCCGATGACGGGATATCTGCATTCCGTGCAAACGCCGATTGTTCGCAAACCCACCCCGCACACAATTCCACGACCTCGCTAAAGCATGTAAGTGCTCGAATCATCAGAGCCTCTCTCGCAACAAAGTCCATACGCGCCTGATGAAGCTTCTCCCGAGAGGACGCTCCCCGTCGACCCTGTCGTCGCCATATTCATCGCCCAAGATGCGAACAGCTGCCCCGGTCCGATTTCGAGCTGTCTTTCCGCCTCGGTATGCTCTTATTTCTCCTCAGCCCTGCCCGTCCCCGTCTCTGTCTCCTGCATCGCCAGGCCTGGCCGCCACAATGACCTCTCAATATGCCGCGCAGATGACTGATATTCCGCTCACGCCTACCGTTCCCGGTCAGGCGCTCCCATTGCTCGGGGCTTCGCTCCCAGTCAGACCGCCCGGAACCTTCGCTCCCCAGGCTTTTGCGCCCGCAGCCCAGGGCCGCGCCGGCAAGGTGGAGCGACGGAGGCGTCGCCACGAAAAGGAAGAGGTCGTGGCCCGCCGCCTTGGAGGTTTCTGGAGGGGTCGAGCCTGCGTACCCGCAACAGGATGCTTCGGTCGCAGCGGCCGAGAAGGACGCAAAAGGAGAAGAGTGTGACTGGCGCTATGGGCAGGCATCATAGCACTTGTCGTGTTCATCGTTGTCTTGGTCGTTGTACTCACGCGACGCCACAGCGATAAGCCAGAGGCGCCTACGATCTGGGTCAATCTCAAACTTCCCGCCCATACCGACAGGTGTTTTGGCCGTCGTCGGGCCGGACAACAGTTTGTCGAGGAGCTCATGTACGAAGCCGACGACCTTGCGGAGCTGCTTTTTGCCCAAGGAACAACACGATTCTGCAAGTCCGTATCAAGCAAATCAACCGACAGTGGTCATGCAGATTCAGTGGGACAATTAGACGCAGGACGTCAAGGATACTCGAGTCCAGGCCAGAGCGATGCATGGGGTCAAAAATCTGTTTCGAGGCCGGCAGGCGGCGCCTGCGTTCAGACCGGAGTCGCGTGCGCCGGACGTCAAGGAGATTTGGTTTCTGGGAAACACGACGGATAAGATTCAGTCGGATCAGAAGGCAGGAGAGCCGACACCCTTTTACATTAGCCTACCAAAGCCAGCGCAAGGAACTGCCCAGAGCTCGGGCTTGACCCGGAGAAGTGCCAGAACGCAAGTCGGCAATTGGAGTCTTTGTTTTGACCGTCATTGGGTCGGACAACAGCTTGTCAAGGAGCGCATGTACGAAGCCGACGACCTTGTGGAGCTGCTCCTCTGCCCAAGGAACAACACGATTCTGCGAGTCGGTATAAAGCAAACCAACCGACAGTAGTTATGCAGATTCAGTGGGACAATCAGACGCGGGGCGCCAAGGATGCTCGAGTCCAGACCAGAGCGACGCATGGGTTTAAAAATTTTCTCCTAGGCCGGCAGGCGGCGCCGGCGTTCAAACCAGAGCCGCGTGCGCCGGACATCAAGGAGATTTGGTTTCCGGGAAACACGATGGACAGGATTCAGTCGGACCAGAAGGCGGGAGAGTCGAAACCCTTGTACATTAGCCTACTAAAGCCAGCGCAGGGAACTGCCCAGAGCTCAGGCTTGGACATGAGAGGCATCAGTCCGCACGTCGGCAATGATAATCTTCAGCATCTCCTTCCCGCGCAACAGTTGGAAGCGGACGGATCCCCGTCACCGGCCGTGATGCTTCCGAGCCCTGTTCAGCAGCCCGTACGGCTCTTCGACCGCGGGCTACCGACAGAGCATTTCGCCTTCTACACCCATTTCTAGCGGACTATCTTTCTCAAGTCTATCACCGTGCTCAACAAGACTGGTGAGGACAAAATTTCCGCAGACGATGGCGGCTGCCGCAAAAGCGAGGCCGACTACGTAGTGACCTGGGGCAAGACGCGCCTTCTGTTGCAGATCTGGACACGCGCCCTCGACCTTAATACTTCGGTGTTGCTGAGGCCTAACGCAAGTGGTAGCAGCAAGGCAGGGGCGGTCATCCGGTCCGGAATGATGCCGTATCCAGTGACGGTGACACTGGACACGCACGGGGGAGATGGCCAACGAAAGATGGTGTGGAGCCGGCCGATCGACAAGCGGCAGTACGTTGGCCTGGACGAGGTCGAGCTCCTGGCCAACAACATGGACGTGGCAGGCTCATAGATCAATCCACGACAATCGGGAAACGCGAGCCTGGGCGGCTTCGATGGCGTCACAGGAGGGTGCAAGTGCGAATGGGTGAACTGGGTGCGTCAGGTATCTTGACAAGACCTGTCGACGTAGCTGCCGCTCGTGGGAAGGATGGACGTCCAGCAGTCGTCTCTGCAACGCGGATTTCAAGTTTCTCGGTGTAAAATTAACTTTTGGGGACACGCTGCTGCAGGTCGAGGCACGTGAGCCTCACACGGCAAAGGACGTGTCCCGCCGATGGCGTGCGTGGGGAAAATCGAGCCAGACATGGAGAAAAAAGACGTCGCAAAAGAAAGATGCCGATAGACGACGCAGCATGAAAAAATATAGAACCTGCTTTATCGTGTTAGTAGCGTCTGCAATCCACCAAGTCGGGCGTGAAAATGCAAGGCAGTCTGGAGCTGACAACAGAGAAACAAAAAGGTCGCTTGCTCCACCCACAGCTGCGCGACAGCTGTCAGAAGCCCCGGGCTTGCGGCGTGGAAGCCGGATCGGAAAAATGTCGGATCCCGGCATCGAGGGTGTGGACAAAGGCCTGCTTGGCGTCGACGGCTGGCTCAGGCGGGATGATGCCACGTGGTGACCAATCGCACCAAACACGACCACAGAGCCAAAAAAAAACGCGACCGTAAAAAGAGATGCGAGGGAGTGGTACGTACACGATATCCATGGCCTGACTCAGACTAACGGCACTTTGACTGCAGTAGAAGGATTGCAAAAGGGCAGGGGAACAAGAAAATTGAGAGGGGTCGAGGATGGACCCCTTTCCCCCTCCTCACCCCCTTGGTGACTTGAGAATAATCTCGAACCTTAAATGCTTGAACTATTGAGTTACTGGCTGACTACGAAGGTTGGGAACTTAACTATCCGGACCAGAAAAAAGTAACTCGGCTTACATAGCACTGTATCCATCTCAATCGAGTAATACAGTACAATTCTGTGAATTTTGCCTAATTTAGGAAATGGAGTTTTCAACATCTTCCTCTAAGTCTTCCACCCAGTCTTCCGCGCTTTTTTCAACGCCTTCCACGCCCGGAATGGCAGGAAAACAAGGCTTTGATTGAACCAGAATAGCTTCAATGTCCGAATAAAGATCTTCTCTTTCTTGGTTCGTTAATTCGGGTGGGGCACTTCCCTCTTATAGATTGTTGCCACGCAAATAAAGCACCCATTGGATGTTGTTAGGTAGCCGTTCCACAAGCTTCTGTAGCTTTTCCTGGAGAAACCCTGCCCAAGCCGCCTTCCAAATTGATCGAAGCTTCGAGCGCGGAACCTTCTTTGTTATAAAGCATTTAAGCATGAACCATGCAGGCTCAATAGGGGATAGATCGGGTGAGTTAGGCGGCCAGTCAACGGTTTAGAAGCCACGCTGCTTCCAGAGCTTTTTGTTGCGCCATTGTGCATGCGGAGAAGCGTTATCTTCTTGAGCCAGCCAATCTTTGCATGGCAGGCTTTCTAGAAAGGGGAAAAACAGAGGCAATAATACCTCGTGTTTATAACGCAATGCATCAATCAATACTACCTTTGCCGTTGCGCACCCACTTTCCATTGGCTTTCGTGAACTTCCATGCAGGCTTCTTTCCGGGGGGCTTCCTCTTGAGATTCAAGCGCCGCATGCTATTGTTTATCTCCCACTGTTCTCGAAGCTGAGCCTCGTTCTCTTCGTTCCACAAGGTCACTTCGGCATTATATGCCTTCGTCTGTGCCACAGTCTCATTGGCCCACATATAACAAGGGCCTTTGTGATGGTATTCAAAGCAGCCCCAGAACATAAACTACTCCTTGCCTTTCCAACGTTGCCGCACACAATGCTGAGAATACGCTTCCCTGGGCAGGCGCCACACACGCCGTTTTCCCCGCATTGAGCCAAGGATAACAGAGGTCTCATCTCTCCAAACAATCTTCTTCCACTGTTCTAAAGTCCAGTCTTTATATTCCCAGGCGAACTGGAGTCTTCTGATTCGTTGGAGCTTATTCAGCCCTGGCTTTGTTGTGTGCTTGACACTCGAGTAGCCTGTCTTTTTGAGCCAACGCCATAGGGTCATATGACTGAGCTGTATTCCATAGACCTTCTAGACTGCCTCAGCAAGCTGTGATAGGCTATATTGCCTCGTGGTGCTATTTCGAGTTAAGGTTGAAATAACTTTCTTTCCAACGGCTTCATTGTACCAGTTTGGGCCTACCGTAGCGTGGCTTATTGGTCACATAATCCTGCAATACAGGCATGCCACGCTCAAAGCCACGCATTTTGGCCTTTTTAAGAAGGGCAAAGAAGGTGCTTTTCTTGATCCCAGTCCGCTCGATGATCTGATTGGTCGGAAGGCCCTGATTCCAAAGTTCTAGAGCAATGCCTCTTATCGCTAATGTATTCTCGATTGGGCCAGCTTTGGCAGCCGTTGCAGCCGTTGTCTCCTTACTCGTCGAATGAACCTCTTCATCTTCAGGGCTGGAGGCAGAGGCAGCAGATAGAGGCAGAAGGTCGTTGCCTGAGGTCAGCGGCTTCGTCAGCAGCTCGGGCGCTCTGATTGGTCGGCTGGTAGGCTGAAAGGTCATATCTCTCGTCGGTCAGGATACCAGTACGTCGGTTTCCTCGCGCTTGAGCTCTAGTCTGCACCATTTTGGTTGGTCTTGACTCAATTTGATGATTTACGTTTGTAGGGGTATCCTGCCATACAAATTAGTAGGGAAAGAGCTTTCTAAGCATTGTAGGTCAAATACAGTGCCCAACTTCATAAAAATTGTTCAACACTGTAATAGTGGGTCCAACTAACATTTTCTGGTCCGGATAGTTAAGTTCCCAACCTTCGTAGCTATACCAAAAACAACGCGTTGAAGGTTCAATCGGCTTTGCGTTGCTCCGGCGCGCTTAAGTGGGGACCTAGTGGGGAATGACTTACCTTATCTCAGGGTTGAGCGTTCTTGATGCGGTTCCTCGGCTCTAACAGCCAGTTCCCAGTCTAACGCATCCAACAGCAGACATCCAGCGGTGTGGCAGTAATGCAGCATCACACCGAACCTGCTCGTTCTCGCGACTGCGTAAATATTGGTGAAAAAGTGTGTCCATGAAGTTTGCCCACGACTTTAAGGACATCTTGGCCAGCCAAGGTCTGTGAGCTATTACCGCCGGGCTGAATGCCGCGCTAAACCCCCTGCCGCGTCATCCTGGCCGCGTTCGTCCTTTTTAAGTGCTGACTGACTGACATGCGCGTTTGGCAGACTTTCCTTCTCACTGGGTCAAGCAAGCTATTCCTTATTGCCAGCTCAAGAAATGTCTCAAGAAGATCCAGCGTGAGCTGCAGGATCTGGGTCTAGACTCAGATACCCTACGCGCTTTACTCGATCACAACAACGCCTCCCCTGTCGCACTTCGATATAAGCTCAAAGGTTTGCGATTACCCTGGCGCTTGTGGGTGAAACGGTTTTTTTCCTGGCTGACGACACGTTGCGGCAAATCAGCGGCCTCTGATTCAAGTCTTGTGCGCCCCAAGCTCATGGTCCATATTCACGTGCAGGATGGTGTTGCCGTAGAGGCCCCCCTAACACCTACGTCGCTTCGTTTTTTTCAACGCATAGCCACGGTGCGAGATCCCTGTATTCCACTGTCGGAACCTGTTTCATCGTATCCGCGATCTCATTTTGCTCTTGTCTACGATTTACCAGACTCTGAACCAACCCAGAGGACTGACACGCTTCCCATGCCTGCGAGTTTTCTTTCCGGCGTCGCATGCGAGACCATCGAAATACCTTTGGTGTTTGACAGCGAATTTTTCGGTTTGCTACAAGGTGATGTAAACAACCTAGATGCTTTGCAAGCTGAGGAAGTGAAGAATATGGCGGCAGAGGTCGTTGAGCTTGGTAAAGAAGTTTCTCAGGTGTCTCAACCCACTCGATTTGCCAAGAGCGACTTGGCTCGCTGGCGATACATCTTTGAATTATATCTGGATGCCGAAGTCTTCTTTGCAACGAATGAGCATGACCACGGGGCGAGGTCCAGTCAGAGAGCCCTGGAGCAACTGCAGTGGTTCCAAAACGAAGTTGATAAGAGATATCTCGCCAGAAACTTCAAGCTGGGTGAAAGCAAGCTGGCATTTTCTAAATTCCTCAAACTGAATGCTTGTCTGTTGAAGAACCTTCAATTTCAGGAGATAAATAGGACTGCCGTTTTCAAGATTCTCAAAAGTAAGCTGCAGCGTGTTCTGAATGTATCGAGGCAGCAACAGCAGCTAAGTTGGACTAGAGTTCGACAAGCGAACGTCGTTCGGCGTCTCTCAGGCTTTCACAGCCGTCATACAATCTGATGGGCTATTTTCGCGGAACATCGCCAAAGACGTGTGTGCTCAGATGTCGCAAGATTTGGTTTCCGTCGTTCCTCAACTCAACGATTACCTCTGCCCCATCTGCTGCTCGGTTGCATACCGACCAGTTCGGTTGAGTTGCAAACACGTGTTTTGCATACGTTGCGTTGTCAAGATACAGCGCTTTCAGGAGAAACATTGCCCGTTGTGCCGTGCTGACGTGGTCATGGATGCATCAGCAGGTAACTGTTACGTCGTACTCTGGCCCGTATTGCTCCACAACTTACCCTTTTTGGATCAGATAATCTTGACCACAAGCTGGAAAAGTACATGAAAAGATACTTCCCTAAAGAAGTCAAGGAAAAGCAACGTGCAAACGAGATCGAGCGAGGCATAGAAGACTATGGGCCAGGCTATACACACCAGCAATGTTTAGTCATGTAAGAAAGACGAACATCTTGTTTAGCTGGAACCTGAGAGCATCGACAAGTGTTAATGGCACCTACCTGCTGAAAATGCCTTGTGAGTTAGATATGCGTCAATGAGAAGTCTGCCACAAAAGTCTGACCGGGATGAAGTGCGTAGAAACACATTTATTCTTGCTTCCTCCTATAAAACAGCAGAGGTATGATTCTAATCCTTTATCTGTGGATTCAGCAATTTCTGTCAAGTCAATGTCTCTTCAAAGTATAAAAGAAAAAAAGAAAGAAAAAATGAAAATTTTAATCATTGTATTTATTTCCTGATATCATGGACCCCCTCACATATCCCCTTCGATGAAAAACACTGTAAAGCATAGGCTACTTGTACATCTTCTCCTTCCTGTCGGTTCAGTTTCCGTTATAAAGCCAGCACGCCATATTATGAGAACATTGCTCGCTCAGGGCAAGAGGAAGTATCCCGAATCAAGGGCACGCCGCCTCTGCAGCCTGCAAAGCTAGCTCGCCGGAATATTGACTGGAGTTCTTCGGATGCGTCCAGGCCGACGTTTACCCGGACAAGATCTGGGTCAACGCCGAACTTTGCTGCCCACGACAATTCATGATAGTGAGCCAGCATAACGTAAAGGCGAACACAAAGTGAAGTTTGTGCCCAGACTAGGCCCTTTGGCAATGTCAATGGCGTCGTAAAATGCCTGTGCCTGTGTTCTGTGGTTGAAGACGGGCGGAGAGAAGGCCGCCGTAGCCGCCGTGGGGCAGCCGATGAGCATTGAAGTGATTTCTGGAAGAATTGAACTTTGGATAGTAGAGGCATCTGACGAGGGGATGGCATCTCAGAATATCGCATATGGCTTCCGCATTGGCGTTTATGCGATTTACCCGATCCAAGAAGTCTCGGCTATTTTTTTCCATAAAGATTATGCCCTCGGCCCAATAAACATCTTCATAAACTCCATTGTCCATGACCATCTTGAGCTCGCTATAGAATTTACCACCTGAATTCAAGATGGCGCTTCCTCCCATGACGTTTGAGTCCCCCGAAAAATTTTTAGTCAGGCTGCTAACGACTACATCCGCCACGGAGAGAATGTTGATGTTGGCAAAAGTCCCAATAGTCTCATCAACAACAATTGCGAATTCGAACTCGTCGGCCAGTTGTCGTATGCGTCTCAAGTCTAGGCAGCCAAGGAGAGGATTGCCCAGAAACTCGCAGAAGAGGCCGAGACAGCGTTCGCCAGATTTGAGAAGGCGCTCTAGGTCATCCAGTTCCGCAGATGATCCATGCCCATAGAAGAAACAACCAGGCCCGAACTTTTGGAGAATTTTGAGAATCAACGTAGAGGAAGCCAAAGCTGATACTCTTAAGCTGAACTCGAGTCGTCAGGAGGGCGCGGCGGACATGAAATATAGAATTCATGCCCGCTGGAAATAAATAAACGTCGTCTTCGCTTGTCGCACGTTGGCCCCTGGCGCCGAGCTCCGGTGGTGGTACAGAAGAGTCTCATGTAAATGAGATTTTCGAGAGAGCGAACCTGCGATTCGACGACATATAGCAGACCTAGCTTGCTCTACCAAACTTATGTTTAGATTCCGCCCGAAGCGTTCTTCAAGAAAGCAGTTAGAGTCTTGATGATCTTCCGTTTGATTTGTTGATAAGAACTTCTTCCTGGACGCTTGCGTGGAACCCATCTCCCTTGAAGCTGGTCTTTGATATCGCTTTGGGCCACGCATGACTTGTGCGGGTGTTTCGAGAACGGAACGCGAGTCGATCAAAGGAACCAAAACCCCATCCTTGAACAAGCGGTGACAAAACTCGGCCCTGCAACTCGACGCATCATCGCCTGTGTGCTGCCAATACTGCTTGGCCAAGTTGTATGCCTCTTGTGTAAATATTACGGCCGACACTCTGGGCGACAGTTGTCGCAGCAGCTCCGATGCATGTTTGGACGCATCCAGGGCCAATTGGACAGTATTAAGGTGGGTAGCAACATGGTAGGGGGCATGCGACTTGATGAATTGAAGGCACCGACTTGCTGCCAAGTGTGTGGAGAACAACCAGGCTTGGTATTCGAGCTGACCATGGGCAACCACAATGTCGCGTGCAAAGTCTTTTATGCTCTTATGAATGAAACTGGGAGAAGCTTGCGTTATCAGTATGCCATGCAAGCCCAACGTCTCCGTGTTAATATCACACATACCGTGGATAGCCTGTACTCATACGGTTGATAACCCACTCTTGGCCCTCTTCGTAGCCTATGTTCGACTACCATGTGGGAAGTGACACGCTGATGACCTTTCCGTGCCGATTTTCGAAAGGAGACCCGGTCAGCCCATGAATATGCCGCTCTAGTGCACTCGATACTAACGTGACCTGTACAGGATGGGATGGATTCGCCCAGTTCGAAGGATGGCATGGTGTATGGAGACAAGCTGTGAAGAGCCGAAAACTTCAGAGCCCGTTGGTGTCTTGGCCGTGCTATTCTGTCGGCTTTACCTTCGAATACTAAAAAGTGGGTCTTAAATCCGCCCCCCCTACGGCCTTACTCCCTGTCGCAGAGAGAGGTGGGGGCCGGCTAGGAGGAAATAAGTGAGCCTTTGTTTTGTCATGTTTTAACTTACGTCGTGCCGTCTAGCTCAGCTCACAGGGGCTACCCGACGTGCCAGTGTCCTCCCGTAAATACTCCAACTTACATGTAAAAAAACTCGCAAATTACAGAAGCCTCTGCCCGAGGCTTACGAACCAGAGAATGGGGACTGCAAATAGAGCGCCTACTTCGTAACTTAAATTTAGTACTTCGTAGGTCGATTATCGGGCCTGATCGACCCAATTTTATCAATTTTCAGCTCCAATTCGCTACTTGAAATGGATTCGATCGACGATCGAATCGATCAATATTAGAACTCACCCCTGTCAAGGGTAACCTTGCCCATCAGATGAAGGACTTGCCTCCAATTGTCCCCTTCAAGCAAACCAAGAGAAAGCCTCGGCTGATGATACCAGCTCTACTCCAGGAACGAAGACACGGCGCCATAGTCACGATATGGTATCGTAGGCGAAATCTGAGTGGCGTTATCATCCTCTTGCAACTGCCAAATTTCTTTCCGTTCATGCTGAAGATGACGCGATAGTAAGGTAGTCAACAGCCACACCAATCCTCCGCAAATGTCGAGTTTATTGTCGATCTCTTGTGGCTTGAGTTGGCAATAGCGGCGGAAGGGGTATGAATTGGTTGTGGCCAACTAACTCGGGAAATTGAGCAGTAGAACCCATGAAACGGGGTTCCCCGGGCAAACTCTACCTAAATTCGGTAAAATCGCCTTGTCCTGAACATGTGGCAAGCAAGCCGCCCAGCTCGCGGCGCGGGAGGCTGAAGTCTCTGGAAAGGCGGGAACGGGCTTAATCCTATCGCTCCCAATACTGCGCGGGCGCTTCGACCCTCCAGTGTGCCTTAACAGTCGCATCGTAGAAGTAAGTTCCCTTAAGACTGGCAACGAAGTGGCTGATGGCTGGGCTAGGCCTCCCCTCCTCCTTGTCCAGGCATATCGTCACTTCCGGACGAAGCCAAGTCTGAGCCAGCTGCACGGCCTATTGCCGCGGCGGCTGGCCGGGCCTTTTCAGGATCTAAGTCTATGCAGGCTTCCGGGTCTCCCGACAAGTCTAGGCGATTTGGCAGGTCCACTCACCAAGTTACGGGACTGCGAACGTGTCTTCCCGCCTTCGCTAGGTTTGAAGGTTCAGATATCGGAATGTGCGATTGATGCAGGCAAGGAGCTGACATTCAGAGACCGCATTTGGGTGCCGGGCGGATCCGGAGAGAAGGGTAACAGGGAGGAAGCGGAGAAGGATCGATTGAGAACCCGCATTGTGCAACAGTCGCATGACTCTTTGGCGATCGGCCACCCCGTCAGAGATGGTACGCTGGCCATCGTGGCACGCCGCTTCTACTGGCCCGGGCAGTCTCAACTTGTTCGTCGGTTCGTGGCCAATTGCGACCCCTGCGGCCGAGTACATATCTGGCGCCAGTCCAAAAGAGGATTTCTCAAGCCCTTGCCAATTCCAGATCGACCGCGAAGTCACTTGTCCATGGACTTTATCACAGACCTACCGTTTTCGGGAGCGAACAAAGCCAAGTACTTATGGGTAATTTTGGACAGACTAACCAAGGCAATGACCCTGGAAATGATGGATACTATGGAAGCCGAAACGTGCGCAAGGCGGTTCCTCTAGTGTCATTATCGATTTCACGGAATGCCACGGTCCATTTTCAGCGATCGCGGGAGTAACTGGCTGAGTAGGTTTTGGAAGAGATTCTGCCTTCTTGCAGGCGTCACACAGAAGTTGAGCACAGCTTATCATCCTCAGACGGATGGAAGGCCAAAGAGAACCAACCAGGAGATCGAGGCTTGCCTGAGAACATATGTATCGCACGTACAAGATGACGGGGGGCGAACTGCTTCCCGCCGCGCAGCTGGCTCTCAACAACCGCGAGTTGGCATCGACAAAGATTAGTCCCTTCTTCGTGAAGCATGGCTACCACGTCGATCCAATTGGCGTCAAGGAATTGGAGGAGCCCCCGAGGAATGCGGAGGAGAGCAAAGCAGATGAGCTGCTCACTCGCTTGCAAGAGGTTAACGAGTACATGCAATCAGTAATGGCCGCCTCGCAACAACGGCAAGAAGAGGTTGCGAATGCGAAGAGACAGCCCGCGGAGCGTTTCAAGGTTGGTGATAAGGTGTGGCTTTCGATGGCAAATTACAGATCGCCACGACCGTGCAAGAAGCTCGATTGACTGCATCACAATTACACAGTCACGAAGATCATCAGCTCACATGTCATCGAGCTAGATGTTCGCGGTTCAATTTACCCACGCTTTCACGTCGACCTCCTGCGGCGGGCTCATCAAGACCCGGCTTCTGGCCAGAGAGTGGATGACGCACAGCCACCACCAATTCAAGACGAGACCGGCGACGATTTATGGGATGTCGACGAGATTCTTTGCGCGAGATGGAAGAAACGCGGACGGGGAGAATCCAGGCAAACACTGGTGCGATGTACGGGCTACACAGAGCTGACTTGGGAGCCAGTCGAGTGGCTACAGGGAACAATTGCGATGGAAACATTCGAAAACAAGTATGGAACGATTAAGACCAACGACGGTCCTAGGGGGGTATGAGGCGCTGGCAAGGACACGAGAGCCCCGTCGACGCCGGTCCGGTCGAAGGGGAGACGGGGGATAATGTCACAGGCTGTGCCCGGCGTGGTGGATCCGGCCGTACTGGGTTCCTGAGGATCATTTCCTCTACCGGTCCGACAAGGCCAGGATCGCGTGCCGCGCTAAGATTTCTTTGTATTTAAGTCAGAATTCGAGGCAGAGCCTTGAATTCTCTTCCCTTTTCCTATTAGCTCTTGATAGATAATACATGGGCATTGTGACGTAGGCTCAGAGCGCGCTCGATCAAGGGATCGGAGCCGAAGGGTCCATAGCACTAATTGGCAATCCATGCCATCAGACTGGCTGGAGAGAAGGACTTACAAGACGGGTCCAGACACAACGTATATGTTACATACCGGTGACAGCATGGATAGCTTCCTCTCCAGCTTAGAATAAACCTGATTGCTAACCCCTACAGTCTCCAGCTTTCGTCACTGATCGCTTGGTCAATAGTTCCCATTGTGTTTCTTTCGTCATTGATCGCAACCGTCGCTTTCTCCATCAGGCCCTCCGTGTCACAACTCATGGTTCGCAGTCGCACGGCGCCGACAAAACAGACAGCCGGCATGAGCGAGACCTATCCAACGCAAGCCAGAAATAATGTCCCTCCATGATGACGCTTGTACCGGAAAGTCGCCTTCATCAGACACGACCTGAACATAGACTTACCGCTCGACTAACGATAATGCGGTGGCTGCACGACCTGGAAATGAGGTCTTACCGAGGACACCGGTGCATGGAAGGCTTGGGCTCTGTAAAAGTCTAGATACTGTGATGATTCCCAGCGTAGCAAAAAAGGTATCTCTTCAAGGAAGGACACTCCTAGAAAGAATATTACCAATATTCACACGTAGCCTCACTCTGATCCTGCTTCTTACACTCCGTCGTCTCTGCGGTCTGGGTCGGATTGCAGACCTCTCGGCCGTCACAGGCATCTGCTTGTTGAAAAAACTCCGGGCCTGCCTCTCAGTTACTCAGAGCAATCGAGAGCCGCCGACGCCACAAGACGGTAAGAAACTTGGTTCGCAAGCAAAACGTGCTTATAAGGATCTTCAGGTCGCTGACCGCAACCTCCGTCAGCTGGCCACGAAGGTTGGGCATGACCTGGATGATCTTCACGTTCGTGTGGCTACGTTAGAGGCACGAATCACGTATGTGGAGGCCAAGACCGCTTTCCGAAAACCGAGAGGTCGCCAGTCTGCGAAGGACTACCCGAAAGAAGCATTTTGTGTCACTGGGAAAATTTGTATAGGTGAGAGGCTACAAATCGGGCTGGCGATCATTTGGAGGTGTCACGGCACTAGTGCAAGGCAGCCCCTGAGCCTTGCCGGTCACGAAGCCATGGTCTTCGCCTGCCTCCTAGTTCTACCCCCATGTATATAGCTGGGCCCTCGTCGCTCTCTCCTTAAGCTCGGTGTGCAACAACAGTTGTTCTCCCTGGACCCTGTCTTGCCTTGCCATGATCCGGTGCTGTCACAGGAGGCGCGTGAAGCCCCCACGGCTCATTTTTTCAAGCACTCAGATGCACAGATTGTTGACTACGAAGTTCTTGACGACGTTAGATTTGTAAGGATCTTGTTAAATTCAATCTTGCTATATACTATCTAACATACTTCACCATCTAGTGAGCCACTGATCTTACTCAACTTTCGAAGCATCAATATCTTCATCCACATAGCAAAGTATGGCCGCCATCGTAGCTAGCCAGAGCATTCCGTAGGAAACAAGAATTGATCTTGCTATCCAAGTCATTCAAGGATCCCAAGTTCCAAGTATTCGAGCAGCTGCAACTCTGTACGATATTTTTAGAGCTACTTTGCAACGTTGTCTTCTTGGTTGCGGCGCACGGCGCGTCGCTCAAGTCAACTCGCAAATTGACAGCAACAGAAGAACAGGCGCTTCTTATCGAATTATCTCACTCGATGAACGCAGGTTTTACCTACATTTTCATTCGTACGAAGGATAGCCGATTTGCTCCTATCACAACGCGTTCCTGGATCGTCAGTAGTGAAAAACTGGCTTACGCGGTTCGTGCAGCGCCACGACGCGCTTGTGTCGAAGTACCAGCAGAAGTATGACTACCAGCGGGTAAAATGTGAAGATCCAGAGGAAATAAACAAATGGTTCAGCCCTGTGAGGGCAACGATTGCGAAATACGGTATTGCGGCAGAGGACATCTATAACTTTGATGAGACGGGGTTTCGGAGGGGGTCATCGCAACTGCAGAGGTCATCACACAAAGCCGTCCACAAAAGACCACCAAAGATCAGTTCGGACCAATTCAGGCCGCCCAAAGGTCATCCAGCTGAGGAACCGGACTTGGGTTACAGTCATCGAAGGAGTCAACGCCACGAGCTGCGCCCTGCCGTTCTACGATTATCTTCGAAGGCAAAGTCTACCAATCAAACTGGTACCAGACCGGAATTCCGCCCAACTTGGTAATTGGTGCCAGTGAAAATGACTGGACAGACAACGATCTTGGGTTCAAGTGGTTGACGGAGGTCTTCGATAAACATTCACGCGGTCGTTTGGTCGAGAGGTATCGGCTTCTCCTTCTTGATGACCATGGCAGCCATTTGACTCCGGAGTTCGACGATTTTTTCTAGAAGAACTCAATCATATGGCCCTGCTATCCACCGCATTCGACGCATCCTTTGAAACCTCTCAATTTTCGATGCTTACATCGACAAAACATACTTTCTGAAACTCTACTACCAAGCCCATGGGATGAAATTTACGGAGAAGACAATAAAGAATGCATTCGAGGCTGTTGGGATTGTCCCATGACCCACAGAAGGTCCTTTCCCGACTGAATGTCAGAACACCAAGTCCTTTGCTTCAGCCATCTACCCTCGGTCCCCAAGGCTTGGAAAGCCGACTGTTAACCCAAAAGCCTCACTACATCATTGAGCTGGAGGCTCAGGTTAAATTTTTGCAGTAACATCGTACGAAAGCATCTCATGAACAAGCCAGCCCAACCGATCAGGCAGTGCGTTACTTGGTGAAGGGATGCCAAATGGCAATGCATAACGCAGCTCTCCTGTCGGTAGAAAACGAGCGCCTCCGCAGCAAAAACAAGAGGCACAAGAGAAAAAGAGATATGCGACACTCGTACGTAGCGCATGGGGGTGTTTTAGCTGTTGAGCAAGGTGTTCGGCTTGCGGAGAAGGCGAATAGGGTCCAGAGGTCAAGGGTACATTTCGGCGCGACCGAGAAAACCGGCGCACAACGGCTTTGCAGTGGCTGCAAATTGCCCGGGCATAATATTCGATTATGCCCAAGAGTTAAAAATTCCACTCATGTTGTTATTTAGTTTTTTATTGATTCAAACTGTGTTCAATCACACTCAGAATTGTGAGCGTTTGAGATTTGAGCTGGGACTGGCTCACTAGGTGGTGAAGTACGTTAAGGCAAAATGTTTCTTTTGGAACCAGGACTCCCATAAAAGTTACACTTGCCATGCGATTGCGATTTTGCCCCAGGCTCGTTTATTTCGCAACGACCTCAGATTCCTCAGCAAAGTCAGTAATCAACGCATGCCGAATTGCCATTCTGCAGCTCCGACATCGATGACGTCACTGCCTTACTACTAGCACTGCATGAACAAATTGTCTGTCCTCCAGCCGAAATACCAATTTAGTGTGACAAGCCGCAAATTGTGCACTTTAATCTATATCGTGATCTCCATCATTGCAGGAGCTGGTTTCTTCAGTCAAGGTCGTAAAACACGGCTATTGGCAGGTTGCAGGGATCAACCGACAGTTTCATGATTCAAGCCCGTCGACGCTGATTTGTACACAGTGTAGAGACACAATATCATCTGACATGCATACTGTCGGCAAACTGACCGGATTCCACGGCTAATCTAATAAGTTGGTTCCAGCCAGCTACATCCCAGCATCAGAACCTCACAGCTCTTGAAAGCCGCCTGTATTTCGTCAATCACACTCCTTTTTTTTACTAATTTTCTCCATTGTCACGAGTGTTTTTCAAAGCTGGGCATGTCTGCTCGCCCTGGTCTAGACTCATTAGTCTCAGCCGGTCCACATTTTGTCCTCGCCCCTACTTGACAGTTCTTCGTCAACCCGAGCACACTGTCTTTTCTTGCCATCGATGATTGCTTGATCTTTTTTCCTCTTCCGCTCCAGGGTGGGTGAAATTCCAATATGAACACCGTCTCTCTCAAGCACATACCGTGCCCTGCCGGCCTGGCTTGCCATGCCTTCAAGTGCATATTCGGACACGAGGGCGAGGAGCAAACACGTCCTCCCTCACCGCCAAGCAAGCGACAAAGAAGCGAGGACAATACCATCACTTCGAATCCAGAAAACTCTCGTAAGCGTGCAAAGCTTGAAGAGGAAATATCTGAGAAACCATTGGTTGGCGAAAAATTGAGTGTGCGGGACGACTCAGAGCAGTCCATAAGCAAACCCCAAATAGCAGACGGCGCCAGTACGCCCCATCGAGCCTCTAAGCCTCGCCCTCAGGCGTCTAATTGCAAACTCACTTTTAAAAAGCCTTCGACGTCGGCATCTGGAGCCATAACTAGTGACAGGTGGTTGGAACAGAAGCCACGAAAGGCCGAGAGCCTGAACCCACGTCTCCTCAAAAATTCTCCAGCTAGCCATTCGACACGTGTAAAGCTACTCAAAATGCTTCATCAAGAATACAGTCGGCTCAATCTGGAGCTAAAGAAAGATGAAGCCGCCCAAGAACTTGTCTTGTCTGAACAAGAACTCATACTCAAAACACTCGATGATGAGCAAAAACTTGCTTTGGAGAAACCAGCCGTCTATTCGAATGTGATGAAAAACAAAATTATACAGCATAAGCGCTTGACCGTTACGCAGTGGAAAACTCAACTTCAAGATGAAACAAAATTGGCCTGGAGTCAGCTTCAGTCCAACGATGACTCGTCAGCCGAGCTCCAAGAAATCATCACCGGCCTGACCCCCACTCAGGAGGTACAGCTCCTTCAGCATATCCTGACACCGATTGACAGCCTTTCAAACCACGGATATGTCCCTGCCCCACCGTCGGAAGATTCCGTCCAGGAGGCACGTAGAGCCATGACGGCGAATAAAAGCTGGCAAAAATGTGACCGCTGCCAGCAGCGATTCCAGGTCTTCCCAGGACGCCGCGAGGAAGACGGGATGCTTGCGACCGGAGGACGCTGCGAGTATCACTGGGGCCGAACGTATGTCGCCCAAAAGGTCCCGTGGGAAAGTGGGGTGGTAAAACGTCGCCGTTGCTGCAACGAAGTCGGTGAAACGGCGGGTTGTCAATCGAGTGACCACCACGTGTTCAAGCTCACTGATCCGGCCGCTATGGCTACTGTCTTGAACTTTGAAAAGACGCCAGAAAACAGCCTTGCTCCCAATGACAGGGCCGTTTGCTTCGACTGCGAAATGGGATATACGGTTTACGGATTAGAGCTGATACGCCTAACAGCAACGTCCTGGCCTACCGGCGATGTGCTACTCGACGTGCTTGTCCAACCCCTCGGCGAGATCCTTGATCTCAACTCACGCTTCTCGGGCGTCTGGCCAGATGACTTGGCCCTGGCCGAGCCTTGGATTCCTGGAGACAAGACCGTTCCAACGCCACAGCCTTCTCCTGAGAGAAAAGGAGTCCGTGTGTCCGTCAAGACGCTCAAGAAGGTATCATCACCCCAGGTCGCTCGAGATCTCTTTTTTTCACTCATCTCCCCAACCACGACACTCATCGGTCATGGCCTTGAAAACGATCTCAACGCTATTCGGATTATTCACCCGACTCTAATCGACACCGTTTTACTCTATCCGCATAAGGCTGGCCTCCCACTTCGTCATGGTCTTAAACAACTGATGGAGATACACCTGAAACTCAAGATCCAGCAGGAAACCGGATCAAAGATAGTGGGCCACGACTCTGCTGAGGACGCTCGTGCCGCAGGCGAGCTAGTTAGGCTCAAGGTCAAGAATCAATGGAACGACTTCAAAAGACTGGGCTGGAAATTTCGCGACGGCGAGTTTATATCACCAGATGAGCTAAAAGCAATCATCAATAAAAGCAAGCGGACGTAGTAGAACTCTGTCACGAGTCGGCGAGTCGCAACCTGTCATTGTTGAGACAACCTCCCAGCTTTTCTACTTAGCCTCTTCAGTCACCAAATACAGTCTCCGCACGCAGGCGTGTAGTTAATGTCCAACAGTGGAAGCAGTGATCTTAGGCCTCCCCGATCGTGGATTCACGATGCTCTGCCCAGAGAAAGTAGAAGTTGGCTACCGCCGGCATTCTGGTTGCTGCCACCGGGAATATAGGCCACCTTGGGGTTCGTCGCAAGCGTCTGGGCGATATCTCGGCTAGCATCTATCCTGCGAATCTGTATGAGACCATCGCCAAACTTGGTTATGGCCTTGCTGATGGTATCGGCACTCTCAGCCTCGCCTTCGGCCCGGATGACATTGGCCTGCCTTTCCTGTTCGGCGCGCTCAACAATGAAGCGTGCTCGCTCTGCATCTTGCTGAGCAATTTGCTTTTGCTCAACGGCTTTGGTGAATTCACGGCCGAAAGTCATATGCGTGATAGACACATCCTCGAGGGCTATGTTGAACTCGGCGGCGCGTCGAGTAAGATCGTTTCGGATGCGCTGAGACACAGCCTCTCTCTGGGTAATAAGCTCGGCGGCGTCAAATTGAGCGACGATAGACTTGAGAACTTCGTTGCCTATGGAGGGCAGGACGCGCTCATCGTAGTCAACCCCGAGGTTCTGAAGAAAGCTTCAACATTAGTGACTCGGCTACATGAGCTCAAATACTTTCAGAAACCGACATGAAGTAGAGATTCAAGCTTGAGGAAAACAGAGAGGTTCGAACCTGGTAGATTTTAGGCAGGGATTTGACATTTGGTCGATGCAGTACTCTCAGTGTCAAGCTAACCATCTGCAGGTCCTTACTGCCCGTTGTGGTGGTAATATTTCTCGGCTTGGTGCGCACATCAAATATTATGGGCCGTTGCAGCCACGGTATCAGAAGATGGGTTCCCTCGCTGACCACGTCCTCTTTCACACCTGATAGCCTGTCAAAGATGACGGCTCGGGTACCGCCCCGGACGTCGAAGATGGAATAACTGAGCAGATATGTCGCCCCTATGGCGGGAACGGCCATGCGGTAAACCATACTTAGACTTCGCTGAATATTAGCCATCTTTGTGCGATGTGGATAGAGGATCAGCGAGCGGTAGCTGTTGAGGGCAGGAACCCGAAAAGTTGAAGCTAGCAGCATGGCAAGTGAGAAGGCTCGAATTTAGCTGGCGTATATAGGTTACGTAATCATAAAGCAGTTCCGACCAGACTGCTCGACGGTTTTCTGACCACGATCCTTTCAACCTCGCCTTCCCTCAGTTGGTGACTTCGAACACATCGACAGCGCACACTCTGCGAAATCAATCACTATGAGACCGACGCAAGCTCTGAAAATTGATGGCGCGCCTAACTGGAAAATCGGAAAGTACGTGCACTTCCTTTCTTCGCCGAGGCAAGACACTGGGTCTCGTCCATGTGCGGCTCACCTCACAGCGAGTTCGAATTTCGCTGGGAAAGCCTTGTCGCTCTGGAAGCCCCAGCGGCCTGACCGCTTAACTCAAGATTATATTCTGACTCGAATTTTTTAGCTTCATCGGCGGCTGGGGCTCGATGGGTAGGTGCATGCCCTGTCAAATCGGCTACGGAATCACCATAACGCTCAGCCTCGGTAGCGCCCTGCGACAGCACCAGCATAGCCCTAGAATAGGTGTAGAACTATTTATCGACAGTAGAAACTGACTGGTATCAGGAGGTCTGAAACAAAAGGGAATTATTCATTGGGGCGTCTCAGGTAATCGACAAAACGCCATGGCCGGCGCGCTTCACGACGCCGTCTTCAATACCTTCCGCCGCTCTAAGGGTCAGATTCTTTACTGGCTACCCACCATGGCTGCCGGCTATTACATTATGGAGTGGGCAACTGAGCGGTACGAACGGCCTGGGCTTACGCTGTCATAGGAACTTGTCATACTGACGTTTTCAAGCAACGCGTTCCTCAACTCCAAGGCCGGTCGCGCCGAGTTTTCCGAGGAATAAGCCAGTGGGTTTTTCATCATTATCATGCAAGGCTCGGGTGGTTTTAATGTCATCGTGTACATCACCTCGTTCAAATTCATGGCCGTCCTCTTGACCAGGAAAGAAAGATACTTTTTTAGGTCTACCGCTCTTACACCAGTAGATGCTTGACAACAGATCTTGAAGGTTGAGACCATATGAAGGAGCTATCTAGATTATTGGGTTATCAATTTCTTTCTTTGAAATGCCGTGTATTTAAGTGCATGCGTAAAGGGTGACGTAGTCTTACGCACCAACAGCATATCCTCAGGGCAGTGGCAGAGTAAGGGGGGGACATTTGCCAATACTATCAATTTCTCCGCCAGATTTCTCCGGCAAGATGCTAGTATCACGTGAGCGAGTAATCGGGATCGGCACTACAAAAAGCCGAAAATTTTCCACAAAAGGTTTCTGCGCAATTGAAAAGTTCAAGATTTCACGTAGTTGAGGGAATGGGCACGACGACCAGACTTTCAACGACATATGACTCGCACATTTTTCTCAAAATATCTAGCGCGCTTTTCAATATTTCGAATTTCAACCTGAATTGTATTTTTTCTAAATTTTATCCCGAGGATCGAGCGCCAAAAAATTTCTTCCATTTTCCGCCAATCCTACGAGCGGCGACTTGAGGGCCTTCCGACGCACAAAGGAGAGGTCTTAGGCATCCACTGGCAGGATGGCGGCCGAGAGACCAGATAAGAAGGAGAGGAAGGAGAAGAAGCGTAGCGAAGAGGCGGGCGTGAGCAAGACTAAGAAGGACAAAAAGGAGAAGAAGGAAAAGTTGGCGGTGGCAGTTGACATTCAGCTGCAGCAGGATGCTGCGGTTCTGAAGAAAAGCATTCGCAAGCCTACAAAAGATGCCAAGGTCCCGAACGAGGACGAAAATATGGACGATGCTAGAAAGGAGGAGCTGCCTCTAGAGAGGACCATCGTGCCCTTTGCCGTACCTGTTGCCGACGAGAAGGGCATGAAAAAGGTCTATAAAACCATTCGAAAAGGTTCGTAACTACTCCCCGCTCTCATTCGTTTTTTTCCGTTCATTCTTCATCGTCTTTCCAAACTTCTCGTCGTCCAACCTCTTAGAGCGTAATGCCTCACTTGACCGTGAACTGACGCGCCAACCCCGGGCACAGCTGCCAAGAACGGTACTCTGAAGCGCGGCGTCAAAGAGGTCGTCAAGGCTCTCCGAAAATCCCCATCATCAGGCCCCGGCCACACCTCGTTCCCGGGCATCGTGGTAATTGCTGGCGACATATCCCCGCCCGACGTCATCTCGCACCTACCCGCCTTGTGCGAGGACCACAATGTGCCCTTTATCTTCGTCACTTCGCGCGTCGAGCTCGGCGCCTTGGCAAAGACCAAGCGGCCAACTAGCGTTGTCATGATTATGGAGAAGTTTGACCCCAGTAGGAGGAAGAAGCCTGCCAAAGAGGCACCGGCGGGTGACAAGGACAACGAGAATGATGACGATGGCGACGGCTTTGGCGAGTCTTACACCGCATTGGTTAAATACGTGCAAAAGGAATATGCCAAGCAGGCCTTCTGGGCCAAAGGTAATTCAACCGCGTGAGCTGTAATAGCCATGTCCTCGGTTGGCGCGCGCGCGTATGTGTGCTAGGGCGGATGGGGACACGGAGAAAGGTCAACTTCCTATTACTCACAGCATGGTGCACTTGGTGCAGATGGTGCAGACTGTACAACATATTAGTTTGGCTTGGCTTCCAGGGCCAGAAGAAGGGTCCGGTGGCGTTGGGGCATCTATGTTGACAAGTAGGAACTGGCATGTTTCACCTCTCCGTTGACGCCGCCGCCCTACTTGCTCTCAAGGATAAGAAGGCACCATTGACAATGCGGGATAGGTTTGGTGGAAAACGTAGAGCAAGATGGCACGGATGATGTCAATTGGCTATGCTCACAGACCAGCTCAAGCCAAACGTCTCTCGGAGATGGCCATTAGAATCAACGTGCACCTGGGTCCAGAGAGTGCGCCATGAGGAAAAAGTACAATACAGCGACGAAGTCGGGTCTTAGTGCATCTTCGATAACAGCTTAGCGACCATCGCAGTTCCCTGCTTCGTAGGCCGCGCAAAGGCAGTCCACTGGCGACTTTAAGGCTTAGTCGAAAGGGTTTGTGCGCGTCCCCCACCAGGTCATAAAAAGCGCCAGGCCAACGGTCTCACAAAGCTTGGCGGCAATGCTCACGCCTACGGTATCGATGGGCCGCTTCTCGGTGCAGAGTTGGGCGATGTACTACGTGCGGGGGCGAGTCGAGTCAGCCGAGGGCAGGAGTAAATAGGGTCTAGGTCAGGAGGAAGGGCGCAGCGTGAAAGTAACGCACCGTCGGAGCAGCCGTGGCGGCGAAGATAAGACCGCCGAGATAGGCGGCGCCTTTGTAGCTGAGGGTGCCGGTGGCATTGATAAGGGCGCCGATGCTGTAGCTCTGAAGAGCCGAGCCCAGGAACGAGGTGCCCCAGGCAGCGGCGGCAGAGCTCGCCTCCTTGGAGCGAAGAAACTCTTCCTTGGTATTGGCCTGCTTGGCACGCTGGTAGGTCTGACCGAAGATGGGAAAAAGGACGGCAAGCTCAACCCCATGGTTGAAGATAGTGCCAAGTGCGATGGCCGACGGCTTCACGGGGGGGAGGTCTGCAGACAAATTGGTAAGTCGCATAACGGCAGAGCAATGGGTCCGAGGGGTCTTCGTACAGTGTAGAGACATGACGTTAATGGCGTTTCTAGACAGGAGTAGAATTTGCGATGCAGTGCAAGTTGATGCGGTGAAGCTAAAGCAATGTAATGCGACGAGAGATGGAATGGTGGGATGGGAGAGGGAAGAAGGGGGGACGCAGGCCAAGGCAGAATAGGTCCAGGGCCGGGCCTGGCGGGAAAGCCCATTTACGTAACCCTGGCAGGTGTCGCAGGCCTGAATCTCGATGAACGATGCGGTGCCTGGCTGCTTGGGGCTGACGCCTCCCAGGCTAGCGTATGGCGAGACGTCACTTCATTGCTTTAACCCTGTTTCAATTCACGTCCATGGGTCCTCCTATTATGGCCTCACGAGCTATAGGAGGCTCAGGTTCTGATACGTACGTAATGTTTTTCCGATGCTTAAACACTAGGGGATGATTCGTTCATGGCAACAAGCCGGTATGTGGTAATTTCGTTAGGAGGCAAGCCCGTTGCTTCCCTTGGACGTCATGGTCAGAGTAAACATCCGAATCCCTCATTTGAACCGGTCGCCCCGCATACTCTTGCACGTAGTACAGCGCTAGGGAATCAGTTATAAAATTCTAGATCGTTTTTCGCAAACTGTTAAGTACCTGTAGCATAGTCCTCCGTGAGCCAAAGTAGCGTGAGGGGCAGGAATCAAACCTGCGACTTTTTCTTGTCTCAGACCAACGACAAGGTAGGTAGCTAACTGGTCAGATAGCTGCCCGCACTGATAACTTTATAGTTACTTTGCAGTTAGCAGGCGTATTGTAAGTAATGCTGAGCTCCACAGCCACTACACAGTGACCTCTACTATTGGTCAAATTTTTGGCATTCTCCGCCTTTACCTTATCTGATCTTCCCGTCGCGACTCCAGCGCATCATTGACGCGAAATCTCTCAACATGCAGAGCCACATGCCGCTCCATGGTGATTGCGATGATATGCGCCCGCAAATTGATAACAGTTCTTCTCCATCAGAATGCATTCCAGAATTCCGACCATTCCAGGGACTCAGTCAAGCTTCCTACAATCTCAGGTCTGTCAACTACCTGGTTCGCATTTTGCCTCTAAAATTCTAGGATGACTGACTCTACTTGGCTGCAGAACCCTTCCTCGCGAAAAAACCAGCCGGCTCCTTTTAATGACGCCGAGGTATCCTCGGATATGCGACGTTCCTTACGCCACAGCTATGCTGCCGACTCGGTTCGTCCGGGTTCACGCGAAAGCTTCAAGGAAAATAAGGCCCCACTGGACGCAGATGGATACGAAAAGTATAGAAATGAGATAGAGATTCTGAAAGCCGAGATCGGTACGTTGATGTATCGCATGCAGACGGCGGATCAGGAGAAAGACATTGCTCTTTCTCTGCAAAATAATAAGATCGAGCAAGCCCGGCGCTGTGAACAGGACGAGGCTCAACGGAGAAAGTCTGCTGAGATTGAAAAGGCTAGAGCCCTAGAGGAAGTTGGGACTTTGAAGAAGGAGATGGACGAGCTCAGGGCGACGGCTGAGACGGAACTACGAGCATGGGAACGCAAGGCGCGAGAAGCCCGAAATCAGGTCAACTTCCTAGAGGATAAGCTAGACGATGTTTCAGCTGCCAAAGACGAGGCTATACGGATGGAAGACAAGAGGATTAGCGACATGGAAATGCATCTGGCAGCTTCCCAGAATGCGAGGCAGAAAGTCGAGGAGGAAAATCTGGTAGCGGATCAGTCTCTACAACAAGCTCGAACTCAATTGGCGGAGAAGGATAATCAGATTGCCCACCTTGAGGCGGACATACTGCGACTCAAAGCTCACAGCGGCGATGCAGAGACCATGGCGATTATCAAGAAGGAATTGTCAGAGCAGGTTCAGCACATCCGTGATCTCGAAGCTACCAGCCGTGATCAGCTGTCGGAACTGAAACATCTTCGGTCTGTCAAAAAAGCCGTTCAGGTCGTCGAAGAGGAAAAGAGGTCACTGCAGCGGAAATTGAAGGCGAGTGAAACCCTGGAAGCAGAGTTGGCTGAGGCACGCCTACAGCGCCAGAAGCTTGAGGATGAACGTCTGGCCTGGGCCTCATATCTACGTCACGCCTCAGAAAGTGGAAGTGACGAATTCGACTCACCCGGAGCCGTGGCGCGAGCGCTGGTACAGGAGCGTCTCACGGCGGCATCCTACGTTGATCAAATGGGTGCACTGCGTGCTGAAACGTCCGTTCAGGAAAACACTATCCAACTTCTCTTGGGCGAAGTGTCAGAACTCAAGGCTAGGCTTGAGGCCGCAAAGGCCTCCACTACCGCCGCGTCAACAGACAAAGTACAGATGCGTCTTGAGCGTCAGCGTACCTTGGCTCTGAAGGAGGTTGAGTATCTGCGCGCTCAACTCAAAGCTGTTGACGAAGATTTTGCCATGCAGCCCGAAAAATACAACGAGATGCGTGCTTCACGTGTTCAAGAACTTGAAACACTCATAGATGACTATAAGGCTGAATTGCTTACTCTCCACACCGAGCTTTCCTCCACAGATCCACCTGACAGCGCGCTGACGCAGCCGGTAGCCAAGCTCAAAAGGCCACGCACTCCCGATGAATATGGAGAGGTCGCTCATCAAGAGCAGCTCGGACAGCTAACGCGCAAAAATCGTAAACTCCAAGAGGAGCTTATCAGCTCACAGGTGAGGATGCGGCTGCTCGAGAAGGATTTAGCGACTAGCCGGGAGCAGCTTTCGGCGGCTATGCAACAGAACCAGACGCGGATCCTATCGTTGAAATCGAACCCGACGGCAAATCATGAGGCAGTCAAACGCATTATGCTCGATGCACTTCAAAAGGAAAACAAAGAACTATTGGCTTCACTAAGCTCTAAGCATTCGGACCAGGCCATACCGGTAATCCCAACGTCTGTTTTGGGAGCCATGGAACGTGAAATTGCCGTGGCTAAAGCCGAAACAGCGTCGGCGCAAAAGTCGGCGCGACGGCTCAAAGAAGTATGGGCCTCTAAGTCGCAGGAATTCAAAGAAGCCATCTTCTCAACGCTTGGCTGGACTGTTACTTTTATTCCGAACGGTAAGATGCGCGTTGAAAGCACGTTTTACCCGTCGCAGACAGACGAGAACGAAAACTCTATTGTCTTCGATGGAGAGAGAGGTACGATGAAGGTCGGCGGCGGTCCCAAGAGCGCGTTCGCACAGTGCATCAGCGACCAGATAGGCTTCTGGGTCCGCGAGAAGGGTTGCATTCCGGGATTCTTAGCGGCTCTAACGCTCGAGTTCTATGAGGAGCACACGCGGACGTCGAGGAGTTCATGAATTGTTTGCCATGAAGAGTTCATTCACAAAATCCGGCGCTATTCTACGGAGATACTGCCTTGTTGCAACAATCGACGCCGGAAAAATCTCAAAATCTTGAACATTCCGCCAGGCCGCTTCGTCTCCTAAGCCTATGCCATTGTGAAGTATGCCAACAAGGCGTGCTGTCAATTACAAGTGTCCTCGTAGGACTGCATCAGGGCAGCTTGGCTGGAAGTCGGACCTCTAATAGGACGTTCTGATCGGTTACGTCATCTTTCAGTCCTGCGCTATTCGCCCCGCAAGGTCGCTGCATGTGACAAGTCGTCGTTAAGTTTCTTCTGCTTTTCCCCTCCTTCTCTAAGTACTTATGCCGGCAAGCTAGGTTGTTTCTATCTGAATCTTGCTTTCAATTTCGAATCTGGGAATATTTTGGAGTCTAGGCAACGTTAATTTGCCTCTTTCTCGGCTCATCAAAGACCATGCAAGTCGCGCCCCGAGCACCAGAGGGAAACGCCATCGGCACACCGTACTGCGCGTCGACGAGACACCCTGTGTTCTTCACCGAGCGGCTGCGGCGACAAAACATATTTCCACCAGCAAGGCTTTTGGCTTCCTCTACGACGACACAGAACCCGATAGCTCTGGGGTATGTTTATGAGGGGGAATCGAGGCGCCCAGCGGCAACCAGCCAAATAATTAGCAGACCGAAGCTATGAAAGACATGAGAAATAATTTGAAGTGGACGTCTTGCTACTATCTATCTGTGTTTGGAAGCAGACCGAAAGAGATACTGGAGTCGAGCGCGTGACGTGAATAGGACGTGAAGTTGAAAATATGAAGGACAAATCCCAATTGTGAGATCTCATTAATCTAAGCCGAATTTTTGATAGTAAGTCACATCAATCTTTACTATGAAGCCGGAAAGGCGTTCTGCAGAAATAAAAAGATGGACAGAGAGTTGTCAAGAGGAGCCCCTTTGCCTGCTCTGTATGGCGGGTGAGTAGCACAACGGTTTTTATGCATACACAATTTGATTTCCACTAGGTACATACTTCGCTGCATACCATACGGTAGAAAAGCGGATTTCGCAATGCCTCGTACAAGCTCAGCACCTTCGAACTGTTTGTCGATACTGAAAGATATGCATACCTCTCTCACCCTTGTATAGTTGGACGATCTGCGTTTATTGCGATCCGTTCTTGGCAGCAATGACAATGGCCACAACGATCAAGAGTATGACAAGGACGAGTAGCCCCATTAGTTTGACGTTCTTCCACCACATCTGGCGTTTTAAACCTCGGCTTCTGACGCGAAACTCGCGCGCGCTGCCCCCGAGACGGCCTGTCTTGTCTACTAGCAGATCGACCCTCTCGCCACGCTCCAACAAGCCCTCGATATTCCTCGTCATGATGCCCCTGACGTCATCGATTTTGCGCTTGGCAGTACCAATTGCGTCGTCGCGGCCGCCCGTGGTGGTGCCATAGTCGATCATGAGGCGCTTGAGATCGGCGTTAAAGGAGCCAGCACCGTAATTGGGAAGGTTGGCGAAGTCCGTGGAGGTCTCGGGAAAGGAAGAAAAAAAACGGACGGCGGATCTCCAGTAAGAAACCAAAAGGCACACGACGACCGATGGCGGCGTCGGCAACAACCAGAAAAGTCAGGCCACCAGCAGCAGGATGGCTGGGGTGCTCCGAGGGCGATTCAGAAATGTAGTGTATCTGATGCTGGCCATGTGTATATGTCAGTTTCTGCGGTGTCGCATGCTCTATTTTGGGAAGTATGAGCGAGGCGAGCGACGAGGTTTGTGACGAGGCGGACGTTGTGCATTCTGCGAGGATGATGATCTTGTGAGCGATACAAGAGCTGTTAATACAGGATGCAGACGCGCGCGAGCGGGGCAGGCACGGATCAGTCTGTTAGTTTCACGAGATGAATAAGGGAGAATTAACAGCCATGACAGGAGGAACAGACTATAGGAAGGGGGTGGCGGGCGTAGACGACGACGCCATGGTGGCAGGTTGGAGCAGGTCTGCCTCAGTCGTTTGGGACTTCAAGGGCAGGGGAAGTGAACTCAAAAGGTACGGCGACGAGAGGCGCAGACTGAAGGGTGACGGGTCTGAATCGGATAATGCAGGTGTCTGTGGATGCGAAGGGTTCATTATAATCTCTAGCCGTTTTGTGAGGCGTCGTATAGGAGGCGGCGTGGGCTGTCAGGGCTGTTCGCTACCAGGGCGATGGGATGCGGGAGGCGTTGCGGCGCCAAGCGCCACGCACGTCACATCGATAAATACGGAAAAGCAAAAACATGCATGAGGCACAGTTGTGTGGCGCTGCGCATCTTGTGACAATTTGTCAATGCCGGACCCAATATACTGGAGGAATGACGTGTACAAACCTATTGTCACAACTCGTGACTTTGCAGTCGACACTAAGTCGGGATGAGCAACAGGTTACCTTTGGGTCCACCTATCTACAGTGCTTAGTATGCAGAGTAGACTCGTGGGGTAGTTGCTTAATTTCTTTCCCTCCTCTTGCCTCGCGGCCTATCTCTCCTCCCTAAGTGAGTCTGCGCCCCGGTTCCCCAGCCTGTTTAGGTCTCCTTAATTTTCTCCTGTCCAGGGCGGATGTACTATTATCCGCCCTGCCCCCAGGGATCGTCACAGGCATCCTCAGCACGGACAAGGGCACATGACAGGGAAGGCTTGGAAATGAGGCCCTGTCAGGGTGCCTGTGCCAGAAGCGGCCGTGAGGTCGCATTGGAGTGCTGAGGCGCCTGCTCAGTATCGGGAGCTGCAGATCGAAGCCCGCTCCTGCCATCTCAAAGAGCTCTCAGCCTCCCGCGCCAGCAGCTGGGCCGCCTGCTTGCTGCATGCTCAGGACACGGCGACTTCGCCGAGTACCACCGGCGGTTCAACCACCCGGACGCGCTACTGGGGTACTCCTGCGGCTCTGAAGAGGAGTGTTTCCACTTCTTCTCCTGCCGACTCGCGCGTCAGCCAACTACGCCAGGCCTGAAGGGCAGATCAGCAATACGTTGGCTCCTCGGTACCGACCGGGGAGCCACGCGTTTCGTCAAGTGGTGCAATATGTCGATCTACAGCTCCTGGACGAACGCTCGAAGCACAAGCTCAAAGACATCAAGGCTTATACCGAAGCAACCTTTGAAGAGTTCTGAGCCCAGCTAGTCACCAACCTGAAGGTAAACGCTAAGTCGATGGTTGAGACTTCAAGACGGCGAGCTGTCTCAGTTTTCCTCTAGTCCATTCATCAGTCGACTTGGCATGTCGTTCACACCCGCTCTCGGATCGAAATGCTCAAGCTCCGAGGCTCGCATGAGGGAGCCTATCACTAACCAATCTCTCCGAGAGGAGCAAGTCCACAGGACGGTTGATCAGGCTCGGGTCCAGTTCAAGTCAGCACGAGCCGGCTCGATTATGCCTTCAGCCCATGGAGGGGCAATTTCATTAATTCGCGAAGCAGGAGGGTACTCGCCTGACCACAATTTTTTGGTCAAGGTGCGGGCGGAACAGACAGCCTCCCAGAGAAACGTCAGGGCTGTCGCAAGAACTCGAAAATTTTGGAACGGGATCTTTCGAAGACAGGCTGGTGAACGCGTTGAAGCGACTTTCTCGCTCAGCGCCCTCTACAATCAGCCCGATGCACCTGGCCAAGCCGGCATCATTCGATGGGAAGGACCTGGCAAAATTTCGTCTGTGGTGGTTCAAGGTAGAGTCATACATTGAAACATATGCAGAGAGCTTTCCGTCAGACCTTGACAGAATTAACTGGGCTGGGTCTCTCTTCGCCGACAAAGCCCAGCTGTGGCACCAGCAGCGAATGAGCCAAGTCAAGAAGATGGGCTTGCCGGATAGATGGCCAGACTATGGTTAAGTCCTCCAAGAGCGATACGAGAACCCGGCGGAAAGGCACAGAAACTCCAGAAAGATACAGGAGCTGGATTACCAGGAAGAGACAGCGCAGTATCTCACGGAGTCACTGAATTTCAACGAGGTTGTCCAATGGTCCGGGACAACTTTTCAAACCCATATTACAAAGGTCCTACCAGATGAGATCACTAAACTGGTGTACTCCCGTCAAAGTGGCTACCGGAGACGGATGAAGAGTTTCTGGCCGCAATCCAGGAGGCGAGACAGATCTATGAGAATATGTTCAGAAAACCAGGGTTGACCGTTAAGTATAAGTTAACGTCTACACAGGATCGTCATCCAAAACAAGAGACAAGAGGACCGAGCCGATCTGCTGAGGAAGGGCCCAAAGGCCAGAAGCAAAGAGCCAAGCCTGAGCCCAAAGAGAAAAAATGGGCGAGCAACAAAGAAGCCTTGAATGGCATTGACCAGCCGGAGATTGACCAACGCAAGGCCGCAAAGAAAGCATGTTGGCTTTGCGGTCCAGACAACCACCACACCCTCACTTGCTTTACGAAAAAAATGCCATCCTCCCCCCACCTTTTGCTCAGCCAAAATGGCGCCGACCCATACAAAATTGACCAACCTTATCTACACAGAACTTGATCAGCTCTGAAGTTATTTGCGTGCAGTAAACTGTATCGTAAGTAAAATTGACGGACAGTCAGATTCCTTGAATCATTTAGTAGTGCCGGGTGTGGTCAGCCGTAACACCCTGGTATCGCGAAATGACAATCTTGACCCCTTCATCTCCTCCTGTCTCCTTTGCTTTTCATCTTTGTCTATCTTGCAACATCAGTGAAAAATGGCTCCTGGAAATTGTTGCTCGACTTATTCGAAGTCCTTGATAGCCGAGGCAATTTTCGATATTACAGATAATGGTTTTCACAGCACCAAGCCGCTCGGAAATGGGGAATCCCCCAAATCACTATTTCCAGCAGAATGAGAGGTTGGTCAGTATTGACTGAGCAGAATCAGCCTTAGAAGCATCTATCTAGAGACCAGGAGGCTAGACTGGTTGCCTGGATTCTTCGTCAAGAGTCTCTGGGTTATGCTCCGTCTCAGAATCAGTTCCGCGCTTGCGTCGTGGCTACTTTGAAACAGCAAGGCTGCGGCTTTAAATTGGGACGCCATCGGGTAGAAAAGTTCATCCAACGTCATGAAGAACTCAAAAGCAAAGTTGGAAGACGCCAAGAGCCCAACAGGTTCAACTCATTCACTCCCAAAGCAGTTAATTGGTACTTTGACATCAGGGAAAATGAGTATGGATGGATCAAGCCAGAAAATACTGTGAGTGTTGATGAAGGGGAAATTATGTCAGGTTTTAGTATGTATTTGATTCCCTACACAAATCATCGATTAACCTGACTTCTTTAATAGGTCTGGATAGTTTGGTGGTCGGAAGTTCGGACCCAAAACGCAAGGCTCTCCTCAAAAGACCCCAGTCGCGCAGCTGGACCACCTTTATTGAGGCTATTACCGCCGATGGTCGCACCTTGACTCTGGGCATCGTTTTCAAAGGGAAAGATCTCCAGAGCCAGTGGTTCAGAGAGGAGTTTCGGGAATTCGCAGACTGGCACTATATCACGTCACCCAATGGATGAACCGACGACCACTTTGCACATGAGTGGCTTGAAAAGGTCTTTCTACCACAGACACAGCCTACTGACAACTCCGATGCCAGGCTCATCATTCTCGATGGACATGGAATTCATGCCACGGTTCGTCCTTCATGTATATGACACTAAAGCCCTACTGACTTGGATGCAGAATGAGTGGATGGCTACATACTTGTTAAACAATGTCTACTGCTGTTATCTCTCATCCCACTGCTATCATGGCTTCCATCCATTATACAACGGAGTTTTTAGTGCCGTAAAGACAGCGTCTAGAAACGAGCTTGATAATCTGGTGCTTTTGACAGGTTCTACGCCTGTCGATAATGTCAGTTTCATACGCGCACATGCCAAGGCACGCGAAATGGGCATGACCAAGAAAAAATCATGTCGGGCTGGAGAACGACAGGAAATTGGCCTATTTCGCGCGCCAATTCATTGCAGCATCCTGAGATCCAGGAAGACATTGGCAATGCTTCGCCAAAATTGAGGCCGTATATGGGGTCTAACGACACCCCAAAAACCAGCCGCCAAATTCGTGATCTAGGTAAAAGCAGATCACCAGCAATTCGAAGACGGTATTCCAAGATAGACAAAGGTTGGGAAGACCAGGAACAGACACTGGCAGAGCATACCAATAAAATTGCCAGGCTAGAGGAGGAAGTGGACAGGTTGAGGAGAGGAAGAGGAGGGCCATCCCGAACCTAAATAGGCGCTTTATGTGTTTCGCCGAAGCTTTAGCGGCTGACGAAATGGTTCCCTGATCTGGAGTCCAAGGAAGACTGGTGTGGTGGAATGTGCGTCGTCAGAGAAGGAGGTAGATTGAGAGATGGAGGAAGCTTTGGCGATTGAAGTCAAGGCACCTGAGCCGGTACAGCGCACCACCCGATTAGGTCGTGTTATAAAAAGATCAAGAAAAGAACAAAATTTTTCATTCTGTTTAAAAATGATGTAAATTTTGTGCCATTATGGTTTTAATTCATCGCAATACAAGGACTTCAAAGTTCGGGTTTTTGGTGAGGCGATTGCCATTTGGCTGAGTAAAAGGGGGAGGTGAGCAAAAGGTTGGGAGGAGGAGATGGTATGTCAACAGAACGTTTGGAATGGAAAATTCTACATTATATAGAATTGCTTTCAACACTACGGTATCGTTATGAAGTCCAGGATCGAGATGTGATCGATGAGCGGGAACTTTATGCTGTGCATCAACAAGGTCGGACTGGTGAACGAGCTAATGAGGACGGTCGACACCGAGAGCTCAAGGGTCAACGTCAAGGAGTTCATGACGGTGTGTACGACGAAAAAGAGATTCTTCAACCACGTCTGCCAGATCGACAGGCAATCATGGGGTCCTGTAGTCAGTCGTGGTCGTGAAGCGGTGTCGAACCACCCATAAGATGACGGGCAGGTTCTTGACGTGTAGGTGAGCGAGAGGATGATCAAAACGTGGCCTCGGCCGTGGCGATACACATGACCAACACTATTTGCTGTGCTTGCGATAGGTGCAAGAAGGTAGCCGAGCCCACGATCAAGCTTTGCGGTAAGAACGACTACAAGCGACTTTACCTTGGGAAGTGCGTACACCGTGTACGTTGAGCCGACGGAGAGTATCACAGCAGAGAAACTGGAGCCCAGGCGCGTCCAAGGCGTCATCTTTGGATTTGAGAGCGAGCATAACTACGTAGTGTGGCTCTTAGAGAGAGAAAGTTGGCTCCGGACGCCTAATATCATCTTGCGTGAGCTCGCTGGGCCACCGATCTCGGAGGGCCACGGCCTGCCAGAGAGGCCACGGACCCAGGAGAAGTTGTGCAGAGCCTACCGGAAGCGGTCCAGCGGAAATCGAGACACCGAGCGAAGCCAAGGCCCAGCATTCGGTCAAAGGACCTGAACGTGGTATAGGAGAACGTGGCGAGGGGAACCTGTGGCCAAGAGAGGGCGACCGAAGCGCCAGGCCTGGCAGGTTTATGCCTGCAAGGCCCACGATGACTACCCCGAGCTAATCTATGAACTGAAGGTGCTAGCAGGAGTCGTCGACCGCAAACTGATCCTCGGAGGAGCATAAATGCGTGGATAGGCGAGATAATAGTGTATGAATTCAACTTTGACAATGACAATAGATACAACAATTTTGGGTGCTGCACTGTTGGATCATACACGGATAGAGGCTCATTCAATTACATCTTTACGGATCATACAACAGTTTCATTTGAAGAGATTGCATCAGGAACAGAGCAGCCCATACTCGCAGAGGAGACCAGAACAACGCTTAAGCATATCGAAGGATTCGGAAAGAGATACGACACCGAGTCCATCAATAAGGTCTTTGTATCTGAGTCTATAAGAGGCATGGCAGACACAATTGACCAGCAGCTTTTGCAGCCTGTTGCGGGTGTCATGTATAGAATTGCAAAGCTGTCTGCGTCGTGTCTTATTCACAATGATGATGGAAACATTATATCGCAACTACTATGGGGTACAGAGTGTGAGCGCTGGAAAAGCGCTATAAGAGACGAGATCTTCCAGCTGCTTGGGCGAGAGACATTCGATTTCGCTGCCGCGGAGACGAGGCCCAGGCTAGCGGACCCAATGACCTCCAAGTGGGTTCTCGCGAAGAATCTGAATGGAGATGGAACCGTCGCCAAATTCAAGACTCGGTTAGTTGCGCGGGGCTTTACCCAAAGGTATCTTGTAAAGAGTTCACATACTCAGCTACAACACGCTCGGCTACCTGAAGGATTCTCCTCGCTATCGCCGCCGCCAAGGGCTGGTGGTAGTCTAAATCGAATTCAAGGGAGCATAGCTTTAACCTGATTGGTTTTATGGAGGTGTAAAAGATTTTCTTCTGTCCAGGAAATTTCCGAGATGTTCGTATGTAGTTCGGGTGCTTGCCCCCCGCACTTGTTCCCCCTTTTCCTTTGGCCCCTTCTGTGCCGGTCTGTCTGTTAGCCAAACGGAGCTTGTCATCAATTTTCTATCGACTCCTGCAATGTTTATTTATTTAATCATGCGTCGAGGGCTGTTTCAAGCATTCAGTGCCTCAACGACCTGGGTATGAGCTTTTACTAAGACGTCTATGCTGGAAGGCTACCGTTATTAGAAACGGCCTGAACATGAGTCTACTGTCGTGACTCATGGTGATGCGGTGGCTGCACGACCTGTAAATGAGATCCCACCACTGAGACGCCTGGCCAAAAGAACTTCTCTTGGCTGTCTTACCAGGAACGCTTGAAATCAACTCTGACTCCCGAATAATGTCGTTGAATGAGGGTATCTAAGCATCCCCATTCTTCGTCCTGTTGTACTTTTCCTCGTATTAGTCGGTGATGGGCAAATACCGTTCTGCGGTAGCATCAAGAAACGTTGAATGAGGCGATCATTAGAAAGCGTCGTACCCTCTAGAGTCGAACATATCATTATAGCGTTCGCTAGGTTGTGGTCATTGGTTTATTCTCGCGATGGCTCAACTTTTCCTAGGGCCAACACCAAGATCTTGGGTTCTTCTGCCGAATCAGGCAGTTCAATGGAAGCACAAGCGCGGTGTATGGAGTGATCAAATGCATGATCAAAAAGCTCCAACCCGGCTCATCACCGTCATAGAACTTTAGGTGGAAGCACATCATTTCAAGGCAGCTCACACCCGATGTTGTACGACAACGTCAACTGGGACACATCATATCAATATCCAACGCAGATAGAGTGGTGGTGCCTATACGGCGCCAAGGTGAGGAGATCATGTTGATAGAAATGTGGTCATGCAATTAGCATTACCCATGGCCCAAATTGCGGCCTTTGCTACCAATATGCAAAGTAGAAGCACTCCGTCAAAGTGCAAGTCCTTTATGCCCATGACTATCTCATACATCTTATAATTCACTTTTTCAGTAATTTTCATCCGCACCAGCGCAATCAAGCCGTTGTCGATGCTCTGGAGAGCAGTTTTTGGTTTGTCTGGTTATCATGCAGGTCGTCGGACTGGTCGTCGGACTGATCATTGAACAGATCTTCTTCCGCCTGATCGTTTTCTTCCCTGTCGCCGTTTTCCAGGGCCTCTTCTGTCTGTCTTTTGAGCAACTGCTGTCTTAAGTTATATCGTCTGGACGCCAGTTCCCTGTCCATAAAGTTCAGCCGTTCAAGGCCTGCCATGAGTTTCTCTTCCACCAGAGACCGCACATGGAACGCGAGCGCCTGGCTTCGAAACACGCCCGTATACCGGTACGAAAGCCAAACATACTGATTGATGGCGGCATGCAGTGCCTCCATCTTCGCCAGATAGGTTTGCTCGTCGTTCTCGAATGATTTGATATCCAAATCCAGATATTCCAATGGCATCTCTTTGATCGACAAGAGATCTCCCACTCCGTTTTCCGCCACGATTCTGGCCAAAGCCCGCATCACCTCCTCTGCCCTTTCAACTCGCATCATCGCCGGCAAGTAGCAGAACGTCAACCTATCGTATATGGTCAAGGGAATATCGTGAATGATGTCGGAAATCTCAAGCATCTCTTTTGGAATCGCAATTCTGTAGTTTCGACCAACAGTGGCAACGGCTTGGATCTGCAGCAGGAGCCAGGACAACGGTGTTCCGGGAGGAAACAGAGCCGAAAAACGTTCCACCATGGCCATAGGCGGGTTGAAGTACGCTGCATCAATATCTTCCACCGTTCTACTGAACGCTCGTTGAACGTCTTTGAGATCTTCTCTCTCGATTGTCGTCACAAGACCCATCTTTTCTGCTGTTGAGCTCTCAGGCCCCGTCTTCTCCGACCTTGTCACGGATGCGCTTCGTGCCGATAGAAAGCGCCCTGCGCGCCCGCCAATCTGCTTGATCTCAAACGGATAAAGCTTACGCAGTGCTTCTCCGTCGAACTTCATTGTCGATTCAAAAATGACGCGACGTATTTCCAGATTTAAGCCCATCCCGATGGCATCACTCGCGACGACATAGTCAAACTCGTTGTCGGGCTCATTAAACAGGGCAGCTTGCTTCGCTCGTACTTCAGGCGGCAGCGAGCCATAGATGATTGCGCAACGCCGGTCCATCTTCTCCTCAATGCTTCGCTTCAAAGCGTAAAGCACCGGACGAGAAAAAGCGACGACGGCGTCGCCCTTTTGCAGATTTCCAAGTTTCTTCCTCCCAATAGCCTCCCTTTCCACTGCAAGGGGGCTGAGGCGTTCGTAACGATAGACGATACACTCATCGCCGATACTGGCGCATATCTGCTGGATGAGATTGACCGTCCGCTCTTCCCCGCACACATGGACCTCCTTTGCCTGTACGCCTAGTAGCGCGGACGTCCAGCCGTTTCCTCGTGACAGGTCGCCAAGTAGTTGAATCTCGTCGATGACGGCGACATCGATCCGACTGTTCAAGGGCAGCATTTCTACTGTGCAGCTGATAAAGTACTCGTCTGAGTTCTTGGGCACGCGAACCTCTTCACCCGTCAGGAGGGCGCAAGGGCGGCCTTTGGCTAAAAGACGGTGATAAACCTCGGTAGCCAAGAGACGAAGGGGCCCGGCGTAAACACCCGACCTCGCATTCTCCAGCGCTTTGAGCGCACGATACGTCTTTCCTGAATTCGTCGGCCCGACGTGAACGTGTATTTTCCGCTGCATGGCCCTCGTCGCTGGGAACCATTCGTAGGGAAAGCGAAGATCGGCTAGTTTCTTCATTTTTTCCTTCATCTCTGGTGAGCTTCGAGACTCAGCGACGTGCGAGCTGAAGGCGATTTTCATCTCTGTCTCGAGGCCTGTCTGGCCGGCATTTGAAAAAGCCCGATGTAGCCTCCAAAACAATGGGTTGTTGTTGTTGTCAACGACGCGGTCTTCCGAAAGCTTTAATGCGTTTTCAATCTTAGTGAGAAACGTGTCCGCATGTTTGTTGAACTCGTGCTGCCCAAGGCCTAGCATGGCTACGGAAGATTTCTGGAGACCATGGAGAACATTTTTGAAACCTCGTAATATCGACTTTTTGATTTGGACAGCGTCAGTCCTGTGTCGTACGTGATTCGCGCGTCGCGGTCTCACTAAGGAACCATCTGACTTAATGACCTGTTCATCTATGAGTCATGTATCTTGAGTTCAGAGTATTGAAGCTTGCAAGTTTCCATATTTAGATGGCACGTGATACGGAGAACATTGACGATAGGACGAATGGACTCACCGAGGAAACGTCAAAAAGCTCGACCGGTAGATTATAAGGGGGTGGTTGAGGTTCCCTATATCCCAAAGAATCCAAAAAATTTGGCTGAGTACCAGAAGCTTGCCATGCCCAGCCTTTGGATGACTTCTTCCTAGGTTTGGTTTTTTTCCGACAGAGCGTAAGTGTCGTTGTTAAACCACGCCGAAAAGTCTGCTGCAGCGGCGTGCCTCTCCATGCCACTGCTCGATTCAAAGAATTCATGTGCGCTGTCAGGTCAGAGAAAGAACCATTTTTCTCTTAGAACACGGGTTGGCAAGAGAGCACCAGTATGGAGACAGACAGTGCAAGGCTCAGGTGAGTTACACGCGCCCTGATGAAAATGTGGTGCGTGGTTTTTTTAATTCTGTTAGACGTCCTGGCGACGGATAGCACGTGATTCATGTGATCACGTGCTTTGTAGGTCAGCCTGGAGTGTGCTACCCGGCGTGAAAGTACCCTCCTGGCTGGTGCCAACTAGATTACAGAGGATCCAGGCCAAAGGAAGCCAAGGTGATGCGATAAAGAGAGCGAAACAAAGCAAGCTAGACTTTGCCTCTAATCCTCCTCGAGTGATCTATTACGAAGTGTGCGATAGAAGAGGGTAGACGTCGGCAAAAGAAAACGCACGCGCTAAGGTAGGGGTAAGCTAGAACTACACTTCTTCAAGCATGCAACTAGGATCTTGTAACGACCTCTCAAGGTCGCAAGAGTTTAGAGTGTAGTAAGGGGAAGTAGATGACCGGCATGCTGCAACAGAAATCGACGAAATGCAAGATTCTCTAGGCTATCTTGTCGGCTAGACCGCGGGCTATACCTATGGATGGCCAGTTTCTATGCCTCGCCCTTATCGTATGCTCATGCAGAATGAGCTCGAGGCTTGCTCGCGGAGAAGTATCGAGCTTACAACCGGGTGCGGCGTTCCCGACTCGGAGACCCAGGTCGAGAGTGGCTTTGGCCAGTCGAGATAACCCTCTCCGTGGCAGTCCCTTAAGTCGCCCCTCGTTTGCAACTGCTGTCTCAGCGCATTCAATTTGGGACAGTCCACCAGTACATGCATCACGGTCTCGATTGCTCCACATTCACATCGATCCTTCTGGACAAACCGATGGAACTTGGCAAATGCTGCCAGCCAGGAGTAGCTGGTTCGAAGTTGTGTGAGTAGGTATGCTCGACTGCTAGGTAGTGGCCCATATTGACGTTGAGCTCGCTTGGACGGCAGTCCATTGTCAATCCTCCGCAAATGCTTACTTTTTCCGGTCGAACACCAATCCTTTCTCCATTCTTTGCGCATTTTGTCCCGGTTGATTCGCTTAAGCGTGGACACCAGATGTTGGAATGTCTTTCCCGAAACCGCCCTCCCCTGGGGATCATACTGTGACTTTATCTCGCCGTAACCCACAGTAGGGATATCTGTGGGGAGAGTCCAGCTGAATTTAGCTTAACTCAGTACGTTCTCGGAGAACTATCCATAAATCCCAATATTGAGCACCTGTTTTCTGAGGCTCGTTCTAGCAAGATAGTTTGCCTGAAAAAAACTAACTACTTTTAAGCCTTGAAACAGGAACAGTTGGAGATTTGTGCCGAAAATTTTCGAGATTTGGGCAGCCGTCGAAAGATCACTTTACTCCTGTCGGGAAAGAAAAACGCGTCATCTTTGAGCTACAGTTACAGCCTGCCCCCAAGTGAGTGTATGTCTATCAGCCTCAGTCCCAGTCAACTAATGTCATCAGTAAATGCCCAGCTTATTTCGTTGCTCATAGTGCCGACGAAAACAATGCGCCTCGTCTCGATGGAAGGCACGCTGAATATGCAAGACATCGGTGGCTACCAGACTGCTGTTGGTACGAATATAGTGAAGGGGCGTATTTATCGCAGTGCAAATCTCGCGCAGCTTAGTACGGAGGATTTCGCGAAGCTGGCAGCACTGGATATCGATACTGTGATTGATTTCCGAGACCCAATGGAAGCTGATGACAACCCGGACCGCCTGCCGCTTGGAACAGACTATATCAGTAGTCCGATCATCGGTAATTCCTAGGAAGATGCAATCGATGACTCGACAATCTTCTGGCTTATTGCAACGGCAAAATTACCACCGTCGATGCTCAATAAGGAAAAAGTCACAAAACACGGACCTTATTATCGTATGCTGTATCTTGTGAGCAACTATGGTACCGAAACACATACAGAAAGACTAGGAGGATATCGCGCGTTATTCCAGAAAATGTTGGCATTGCCACCCACCTCGAATATTCTGCTCCATTGTACTGGAGGTCGCGATCGGACAGGGGTTGGCGTGGCGCTTTTACTCAAGACGCTAGGCGTGCCGGACACGGTGATAGAGGACGACTTTGTCGCATCAAACGAGTGTCTTCAACCGGAACGACACAATCCCGATTCCACCCGTTTTCTAGACTTCCAGTCTGCGAATGTCTATTTGCAGCCGTCGACAAACAAGAGATTTCGAGAGATTCCAGCCGATATTGGCACTTCTCCCGATCAGATACGTGGCGCAGTGGAGCTTCGCCCGGAACTGTTACGCCGTATGTTTAGTGCGATCAATGAGAAGTACGGCTCATTCGTGATTTTTCTCGAGCAAGAAATGGGAATTGGTTCGAAAGAGCGGGACTTTTTGAAAAAAACGCTTTACGTACTGAAATCGTGTCATCTGTTAGGAACTGCCTACTTTTTTGGTGACGTATGGATCAGTGCTATATCTAGAGTAGGACGATATCGAGGTTGCTTCTCTAGTTTTTCTCAAAGGTCCTTATATAGAACTGAGAGCAGAACCAGGAGCTTTTGGCAGTGCCTGGCTGAGATTGTGGTTTTCAATGGGGCTGCTAAGCCTTGTAATGACCCTGGTGGTCCTGTTGTTCTAGTAGCCCTTTGATGGTGTAGTCTGAAGTCCTCCAGGAGCTCCTCGAAGGCCAACAAATCCTACCTGGCACCATCTTTGCAAGGGCCAACTAAATGCTCTCGCACTTAGTTGGGCACAAAAGTATGAGGTAGACTCAAAAGTGTGATACAGTCAAACACAACCAAGCGCAGCCCTATGCAATTATATAGGTATCTCAGTCCCGAGGTCAGCAATAAAAAGTATCGGCGCCTGCTCAGCATACGTGACGATAGCTTCTTCTCCGATATTAAACGGCGTGGGTAACGGCCAGATCTTGATGATGCAATCGAGACAGCATCATGGGCGACCAGGCCACTAAGCACGTTCGAACATCCCACATGCGACTTCTCCATTAACATTTTTACCCAGCGGCCGCCAGCATCAGAAGGCGATGATGATGGCAAATTTAGCAGTATAAATGACCCGAAAAAGCATTGCGATGCGAATCCATGCAGTTCGTTGCTTCAGGTTCCATCAGACTGAGCCATAGACCCATCGCCACTGCCTCGTCAAGTGGCAGACCCCACGCCGCCACCGTGCGAGATGGTGAGGTCATCACCATTGTTGTGCATGCTTAAGTATATGGCGATAGAAGTCACAGCAATTGCCCACCTTACAAAATACTACATTGCACGTATCACATCCCCAGCGCGACTGTCGAATAATATTCTCACAGTTCGTCCAAAGGCGCCCTTTGTTGCTGGCTTGGCGAGCGAACGTCACCCAATCGGGAGCCTTGTCAGGCCAGGCATCTTGAGCAGCTGCCGCGATGAATGTTATTGTGTTCCGAAATAGGCAATATTTCGTTGCTGGCCCAGTATCTCTGCCGGGCCGTGCCTATTGTTGCAAATTCTTCGATGATCTGATTGATAAGATGCTGCCGCCAGTTAACTTGTGATTGGAAGTCCTGTCATTGAGGCTGTCAAGAACCTTCAGATAGCTGCGGTACAACTAGTATATTCGGCTATAGACAAAGACAACAAGCTAGATAAGGAAGAAAGAAAGAAAGAAAGGCCAGGCTGGACTGGCGATGTCCTCCTGTACAAGAACCCAAAGTCACGTGACTACGAGACCATTGATGCAGGGTAGGACGGTTTTCCCAGGTCTCGTGACAGTGCCATAGCGGTCGACCCTGCGCGGCCGTCACAGTGGGTGGCCTTGTCCCCCTTTTTCGACTGGATACCCTCCGGGCCGGCGGTGATCGCAGGCGATTTCAACGCGGTGGACCGGCTCTGGCAACCCCAGGCCCAGCGTACACACGGGGATGGCGCAAGCATCAAGAGATGGATGCGCAGCCACAACCTCGCCCTGTGCTCGATTCCAGGGGAAGCAACGCATCGAGCGGGAAACACACTGGGCCTCGTCTGGTCGAATGCCGGCGCGGTGGCTTCTCGGTCAGTGCGGCTGATCATACCACATCCGACCACGCGACCTTGTGTGGTTCGGTGCCTGCGCCCGGCGCCGCCAACGTGCATGCGGCAGTCCAACCACTGAAGGTGCCCGACGACGCGCTGGACGACTTCGCGCGGGTCCTCGGTGCCTGGGCCTCGGAGCTAGAACCCCCCCGGAGTAGGCCGGAGGTGGACAGGGCGGCGAGCGACCTGGTGGAGTGCATCGGCTCGGCAGCCAGGGCGGTTGGGAAGAGACCCTCCCCCGAAAGCGGCCGGTCTGCCCCTGGTGGACAGCGAAGTGCGCTGAGGC
>KN173758.1:192583-210150 GCA_000758425.1 Nilaparvata lugens yeast-like symbiont | reverse complement strand
CCCGCCGAAAAAGGTGATGCCAGCTACAAGGGCGTGCGAACAGCGGTGACCGCAGCATAGTTACGGTACGCGTAAGCCCCGCAGTCGCGTGACCGAGAGATGGGCGCTTAGCGTACTTTCCTATGCCGTCTTCTCTCGCGTTCGCTCCGCAATCTGGCTTGATGCGCCAACCGTCAGCAGCGTGCAGCCTCGGTCAAGGCGCGTGCCCGGTGAGGCATGCGCGCGCTCGCTTCCCCCCTTGGGACCTCCCGGCATCTCTCGGGGGCCTTGTGCCGCGATGCCGCTCTCTTTGCCCTCCATGTGCGAGCGTGCACGCTATCGACTTGGCGTTCCTCTGTTAACCGTATTTGCATCGCAAAGGATTGCTCGCTCAACCGATTTGGCTCGTGGAGCTTCGATCCGGCGGAGCCGCCCCCCGCTTGGCCTATTAATAGCCCCGCCTCCTCAATGTCAAACGGCGTCGCAGCGATGGACCGGGGTTATGGAAGCATGCGCAGCCTAAGCAATGGCCATCTACGAATCCTCCTCGTCTGTCCTTATGCCATGGCCCCGGCTGCTCGTCCGTCGTCCGCTATTCGTCCTTGCAGCCCGGGCTCTCGTCCGGCATCGCACGACCGTGCTGACTGTGTGATGCCCACGATCCTAGCCCGCTCCAATCAACCGCCCCGTCCCCATGCCTGACCCATCTCCCTGTCCGACCTACGACCGACATGTCATGCCATATGCCTCATCTTTCCTCCCTCTCTTCTCCCTGCCCTCCAGTCCGGCTGCCATCCTGTTTCTTGCGCGCGACTCCACTTTGAGGCTGGATCGAGCTCTCGTAGGCCGCCGTAAATCCGTCCTGGCTCCAAGGGCCTTTCACTTGTTTCCGGCATCGAGCCTAGCCATGTCCAAAACCATCGCCTCCGCAGTCCTCGCCGACTCGTGCGAGATTCTATCCAAGCCTTCCTCCCTCGAAGAGCCGGACGCTCCGCTTCCTCCAAGCTCCATCCGCCAGCGGCTCGTCTCCGTCACGCTGGATGGACTAACCATCGTCGCCCTCGCCCTCGCCCTCGTGCTCCTTATCCACTTCCTCGGCTCCCGCCCAACCAAGATCCTCGTCGGCCTGACGCCCGTCTTCCTCATCCGCAACGACTACCAGAACTTTATCGACCTCGGACCCGGCGGTACGCCGTCCACCTTTCGCGGCTATCTCCGCATCTCCTGGCTCCGCTTGTGGGCCATCCGCAACCCCTTTGTGGCGCCCCGGCCCGACCCCAGCCCGCTTCCCCAAGGCCGGTATCCTTGCTCAGCAGCCTCTTCCCTATCGCCCGGGGCCGAGGCCGCTTGTCGCCGGTATCGCGCCCCAGAGGCAGCTCGACCAACCCGGCTCGCGCACTTGCTACCTGGCCCTCCGCCGGGCCATGCTCGGCCTCAGCATGCGCAACCCTCTCAAATTCGGCACCGAGCGCTCTTGTCTGGAGAGGCACGGCCTGGCTCTATTTGCCAGCCATCCGCTCCAAACAAACTGCCACGGTGAGATCTGCCACGTCCACGACTCCGATCACTCCATGCACATGTGCCTCCATCCCGACGACATAAGCGAAGTCCTCCGGAAAGGCTGGGCACAGAGGCATCCGCTGGCTCGCAGAGGCTGGCTCTTGCAGATGCCTGTCTCGCAAGACTTTGTCATGGTCTACGCCCCCGAAGTAAGTCTCTTTTTTCGGCTTTTCTTTCTCTCTATCAACGCTGGTCTTGCTGCCCCCTCTTTTCTCTCACCATCTACATCCCTTTTTCTCGACGTAACAAACTGAAAAGTCTGTGAGCAGATAAACAGGAACTTGATGTAATCTACAAGATAATCGAGGCTGCTATTTGGAACATTCTTGCCGAGCATGTCGAGCTGGACCCGCTGGCCCAACACGGCTAGATCTCCCCGTCAGATGCGGGCGTCATCTTCCAATGCAATGCGCGAGACCTCGAGCCCCCTACCCTCAGTCTGCCTTCATCCTTGAGTCTCAATATAATTTCATTATTTTATTACATCGTCGCCAGTCTTTGGGGGTATCTGAAATTTGGGGAAAATTACAAGGGTAGAGTTCCGGCCTGCCATCACATGTTGCTTCGGCCTCTAGTCAGACTCCTCTTCATCTTCAGCTGCATGACTCCGCTTGAAGCGCACTTTCTCTGTTGCCAGAGAAGCATCCACCACTCGGCCGTCAAAAGGTCTTCCGTTCATGACTTTGACGCAAGCACTCGCCTCAGCTACATCTCGGAATTTGACGGTGACGATACCTTCTGGTTCTTGGTCATACAACACCACGTTTGTTACGGTCCCCAGTTTGCTGCACTCCTCGCGTATGTCCTCCTTGATCTCCAGTATCGAGGCCGGATCTTCCTCAATTTCGATGATCCGAAACATGTGACGCAATAACACAGTTCGCGCTTTTTTCGAAAATTTTTCAGATAAGGCCAGGAAGCGGTCGTCCTCCTCATCGCTCCAGTCAGCGAGCTTTGCGTCCAGTTTGCGTGTCTTTTTGATGACTTTCTGTCGGTCCGCGTGATTTTCTGGTGGACGAGCTTCTCCAGTCTGGCCGGGCTCTTTAGTTCCGTCGTCGCCAGTGTCCCGCTGGACCTTTTTATAGCTAGAGTCAGCCTCTTGCACGCGGATTATGCATTGCGGTTTGCCGTCAGTAGAGTATCGGAAAGCCGTATCGTCCAGCAGCATAATGGCCATGTGAACGCTCTCTGGCTTGAAAAAGACGACGAGAGCATCGCCTTTGAAGGTCCCTACTGCATCCTTGTACAGCTTGATTCGGGGTTCGTGGCTATCGATTTCTTCGGCGATTAGCCCTCCCTTTCGAGAAAAGAGGTCGTGAATTTCGGAAACGGTTGCATCGCTCGGAAGCCCCGTCACGTATACAGCCGTATTCTGCTTGGGCTTCGGTTGAGGCTTCTGGGACGTCTTCTGTTTCTTTTCTGGGCGCACTTTGGTCAATGTGTTAGTTTTCTAAGAATCGTTGGTCAACATTTCCTGGCCGTAGATGAAGAATAAATCTCCAAATCGTCACAGCACGGCGTTTTGAGGTAAAATTGTACCTTGAATTCAGGATGGGCTAGCGTCTGCGACGCGAGCTGCTCACCTGTAGCCGAGTCTATTTCGCCTTCCACCACAGCCTCTCCTGCAAAGCCCGGATCCATACGAGCCCACAGATTCGTTTCTGTATCAAAGGAGAACTCGGTGCCATCTTCGGCGACGGCGATGAACTTGTTGTCGAGTTTCGAAAACGAAATCCGCTCATCCTCGTCAAATTGATTGGGATTCTTCGGGAAATCCGGCTCTATTTCCATGTTCGCAGCGACTTATCGAATAACTCGATAGCGAAGACGAGACGAGATGATGATTGGTGATTGAAGAGGAAGCATATACGACGGGGTGTTTGTGTTTGTTCGGAATTTCGACCCAAAGGGTGAGGAGCAAACAGGGGAGATGAAATTAGGAGGGAAGCCCGTCTTAATCTTATCTAATGCGAGCCCCACCTTCTCAGTTCATAGCAGTCAGCTGGCTGATTGGTGACGAACATCACTCGCGACATGTCACAAGCTTTCAAGACTGCAAATCGACATAATGAAATTTTCCGTTGCCATGAAACAATCTATGTTGCTTTCATTGTCATGAATGCTTATCGGAACGCTTGCAGTTCTGTTCGTCCTGGACCTTCTTTTGAGCTCCCTCCACAAAGGCTTTTACGGCGTTGCCGCCACCCATTGGAATTTCACGACCCTTGAGATAGCCATTGTTCTCAATCTTAATTCCCATTGCTTCGGCTACGCTCGGAAATCCTCCGTCTTGTAAAGCCATGGTCAGGCTCTCCAGAGCCTGATGAAATTGTGGACTTCGCAACACCTTCTTGAGCAAACCACGCTTGTCCTCCAACGATAGGGAAGCCTTTGCCGCCGCCAACGCTTCGGTCGAGGGCTCGTTGTGACCGTCCAAGCCCAGGCAGTCGCTGGAAAGTACCACGACTGCTGGAGGCAGGGAGCTGATGAGTAAATCGGCGTACTCGGGGGTTGCAGTATCCACTATGGCGACCGTTATGGATGCCGGGAGGAGATGGCTCAGATGCGGATATGGAAAGTCGGCGTGCTGTTGTTGTTGACTGGAAGGTCCTGCTGGACTCCTCAGGGATTCCAGGAAGTTTCTGACTGCTGCAGCCGCGTCTGGCGTGGATGAAGAGGCCCTGCACGTGATCAGCCGACCGAGTTCTGTAAACCGCTGAGACAATGCGGTCATATTGCGAAAAAACGCTATCCGAGCAAAAGATGGCATTTACTTCATACATTCAACCCGGCTGATGCGTGTGCGTCTTCGTCTGTTGACCACGAAAAGGGAGTCACCTACGCTCTTGCGCCATCAGCTCCCCCTTCTCTTGGGCCCTCACCCTCTTCTCTGATGTTTTCACCAATTGCATCGGGTCCCGCACCACCACTACCACCACCGCGGTGGTCGTGCCGGCCGCGATGACTCTCAACGTCCTCTATCGGTTCGTCGTCGTCATCTTGGCGATCGCCTATATTGCGAACCGCTGCAAGTTCGCTCGCGACGTTGACCTCTTCTCCCTGTAAGAGCCGGTGTACAACATCGACGATCTTCCGATCTCTGCCACTGAACCAGCTCGCATTCCCACTTCGGCTTTGCGATTTAGACTGCATCCAGAAGAAGTAGCGCTGCGAGGACGAGGCAAACTTGAGGATGCATACACGGCCATTTGTCTTGGCCGTAGTTTGTGATGAGCTGGTTTCGTAAGGCACGAATCTTCCGTCAGTAGGAACCATGACTAGATCGAGTTCAGGGTCTTCCAAAGGGGCGTTTCGCCTTCGCCAGCAGAAATGCACCAAGTCTATAAGCAATCAGAAGTGAGCGCGAGGGTTTCAAGTTTCACGCTACCCACCATCTTCAGAATACAGGTAGATATATCCGGGTTGTGCCTGTGGCTTGACCTTAATCGGCGTCGACGTCTGTCACAATGTCAGCATGACTGCGCGGTGCATCAGCGATGATAGGCCTGCCACTCACGTCGGCCTCGCACTGGCCAGCCTTGAAAGTGATTATAGGAGCAATAGGCATGGCTGCTCCCGTCCAAAAGCTGGCGCGACAGGCTTTCTGATAATGTGTGCACGTTGAAATCATGGGTTACTGCGAGTCTGCGAGGCGTCAACGACACGACGTGAAGATGAGCTAAGCGGCCCGTCAAATTTTCCGATGCATCTGCACACCGCCCAGCAGTTGCCGGCTTTAAAATTCGTTGCTCGGCACACAACTCGCATTCAGTTATCGTCGATCTCTTGGCAAGCAAACCATAATCCGAACTTAATCATTTCATGCTTACGGCCCCTACCTCCCTCTACCAGTGGTAAGTCACACTCACATTGCCAGGCTCTGCCACCTTGCTCGTACTTGCCAACCTGGCACGCACGGTACCTTATATACCTACCCCACCGTCTGCCTACAATAACTGGCTCAATAGTAATCTTACAGGTAGGCTTCACAGATGGCGAGTAGCTATTTTGTTGATGGCAGATGAATTCTGCTTACGGGCAACGATGGCAGGCTTGATGTCTGCTCCTAGATTTGAGAGGCATTGTACGGAACGTGCCACCCATGAGGCAATCTAGTGTACTGCTACTCGGATCAAGCATGCGTCCTTCCAACGGTAGAGCCTCAGCCAAATGTCCGTCTCGTGGCTAGCCATCCGTAGATTGGTGCTCCCCGGTTTGATCATGCGGACATTTGTACTCGCATGTAAATGTCTCAGTCAACGTTCAACTGAACCTTAGTCCTTGACGGTTTCGGCGTGCGCGTGTGGATGATGCTATTGTCCGTATCGTAAAACCCGCCAATGCTTAAGCTAATGATGTCCAAATCCGTCAGACGCCGTGGGTATATTTGTAATGTGTGCGTTGTGAATTGCTGGGGCATAATAAACTTCGCATTACCACCGAATTTATAGCCAGCAGACAATGTATTCTCAACTTATCTGTGATTGACTCAAATCCCTGTTTGCAGCCTGACGCCTTAACGCACTGGAAAGCCTAACTCAATGCACCAACAGTCATCTTGTAGAAGACATCACGAGGTTTTTCATTACGATTGCCATTCGTTCCAACCCCCGAAAAGCCTAGAGCGACGGTGATAAGCAACTTGTCTGGCGGAGCACGATTAGTTATCTCAGGCAACTCAATAACACTAGCGTTTCGACAGCGTCCTCTCCTGTTAGTCTCACGTCCACATTCCAATAAATACTTTGATATGATCACTTGTGGCTGCCAAAGAAGCGCATCGCGGTCTTCGGAACAATGTATGGCGATTTGGGACTGAAACTGGTGTGACGGCAATCTCACATGCACATCTCAAAACGCATTGACGCCTAACATGAATGCTGATGCAGGTCCAGCATGCCAAGCGGACGCAAAACCTCGCTCATCTCCCACCTTACCTGACCGAAACTGTACGTGCCGTGACGAGGGAAGTCAGGGATTTGGACAAAGATGTCTCCGAACTTCTCGAGCCTTTTCAAGGCTCCTTCGATCCAGCCACCGACCAAGCTGTGGCCTGCACGCTGCTGGTGAACCACCTATCTATGCGGCGGAATAAGCGATGCTTGCTAGCCTATCACCGAACGCGTGCGGACAGGCTCGAAGAATTGGTGTGGAAGGGGTTCGATGTCGTTGATCTATCGGGGCAGCAAGTACGAGAAGGGAGCGGTCCGCAGGCCGGAGGCGACGGGTCAACTAGCAGTCTCAGTCCGCAAGAAGAGGAGTATATCCGGAATTACAGCGATCTCTTGGCCGCATACAAAGGAAAATGGACGGACATCGACCTGACGGGCAGTCTCGAACCCTCACGTGATCTGTTCATAGACGTCCGAGTGCTTAAGGATGCCGGCGAGATTCAGACGGAATATGGGTATGTTAAGCGCTCCCTCAATGAAAATAGCCTCGGCTAACTTGGGCCTCTCGCTCGACAGTGCGATTACTTTGACCAAGAACAGCCAGTTCTTTGTTCGACAAGGCGACGTGGAGCGATTGATCGCGCAGGGATACCTTCAGAAACTCTCATGACCCAGCCCCCCTCTTCTAGGCGACAGATAGTATCAACAAGTACGGCCGACACCTCGTGTTGAGCCGTAGATGTATATATAAGCGAGTGGCGGGCCCTGGGAGTTCTAGAGCACCCAAGGCGGTAGAGGAGAGCGGAAGACGATTCAGCATCGGGGCAAGAAATAGAAGGAGAAAAGTGAAGACATATGGAAATGGAGAACCCAGAAGATGGAAAAATGGGTGATCAGGCGACTAATTCTACTGAGAGGCATTTCAGCTGGGTGGGCTCCCAAGACGATGGCAAGAAAGATGGCAAGGAAACTTGGCTTGGATGGGCTGGCTGGCGAAGGCTTTACGGGCATCTAGATAGAGCAATCCGCACGTATGACTAAGCGCATATGCAACCTTACAAGGGCATCACGAGACCCTTTGCAATCCTTGCCGGACATCCGAAGACGGCTGCGCAGGCAGTGAAACGGCCATTACTGGAAGCTATAGAGTAACGACTACGACGATATAACCATAGCCATGTGAATCGCACATCCACCTGACCACTCCACATCCAGATGGCCGGAACCAACTGCGGGCCGACAAGCAGGATTTGCAGTCGGAACGGAGAAGCAACAGCATGAAGCAGTGATTAACGCAGCAGCCAGGACGCGGGTCGGAACGCCTTCGCCTCTCCCTCCCTTCCCTTAAACCTTCAGCCTGCCCTTTGTCTGCGAGCATTTGGCGGCATCGGCTGCTCCGACCTTCAGAGGCTGCTCCCGTAACCAGGCCAAGTGCACAGCCAATCATTCACTCGTTAGAGCCCTGTGGCCGAAGAGGCTGGCCCACCTACCCAGCCGATTTCCTTCTAGCCCGGGCCGGTAGCGGCGGCGGCGTTCGCGTAAACCTCAGCAGTAGCAGAAGCAGCAGCAGCAGCGGACGCTTCAACAGCAGCAACAGCAGGCAAACACATCGTATCACCTCTTGATATTCAGACTCTTCTTAGCTGAGCCTGCTTTCTCTGCCCTCGGCCCGCCGCCCGCTCGCCTGTCAGCTCTTGCTCGCCCTCCACCTCGTGCACACTAACCACCTCCTTTCCCGGCAGCCTCATGCGACTTGATTTGCATGAGGCGCTCGTCCGTTCCGGGGCAGTCGCCTGAACCCGCAGTCAGTCATGTCCAGCTCTATCTTGGGCTTCTCGCCCTGGCGCACGAGATCGTCTAGCTTCTCCACGATCGCCTGCGAGAACGACACGCATGGCTCTAGCCATTTCGCCGAAGCCGCCATGTCTCTAGCCTTCAGTCGACAATTCTCGTCTTCGGCAGGCTCCCCTCGAGGACTCCAGGAACCGATCTGGTCGTATATCCATACCTCTGCGCGCCAGATGCCGTCACCCCTGGACAGTGAACAGGCGGCCCGTACTGTCCACGAAGACACAACCGAGCTGGTGAGCTACCTGTTGTCTGACGACCCGGCTCAGCCAAGGCCGTCGTTTCTCAAGCGATCCCGAGCATCCACCCATAGTGTGCCTGCCATTGACTTAGATGGCGAGCGAATCGACCGTCGCTCCGTGACTCGCCCTATCATCGAGCTCTCCGAGCCAATGACACCGCAGGGCGCCACAGATAGACAACTTCGTAGAAGAAGGAGGAGGGGAACGGGGAGAAGAGCAAGATGGGCCTTTTGTGATTGCAAAACTTCTCAAGAGGTCTCCTCCGGCCTCATTCATGCCAGATGCGCTCATGTCTGTCTGCCAGCGCACATCACGTCATACCAAAGCGACTACTACCTCAGCCTGTTCAAGCTGAGTCGCGACATCTAATGAGTGCTCGAGTCAATCAGACCGAGGAAACTCCTTTACTGAACGACGAACTAGGCCGAGATGCATCGGAAAGTACGTCGGATGTTTAGGGACAGAAGCCCTCTCATGCGACGACATGGCTTGGCAGGCTCATCAGCAAAGATCGCCAGCAAGTCGTCGTGCCTGCCGGCCCGCACCGCTTTAATCGAAAAGCCATGATCCAGCATGCTTTCATCAGCACAGCGTCGTGCCTCCCTGCCGTTCTTGTCGGTCTTCTCAATATTCTCGATGCCCTCTCATATGGTCAGTCTACTACCTGTCTTCCCCAATCTCTCACTGCCAAGTTCTGGCTGCGCTGACCAAATTCTGCAGGAATGATATTATTTCCTTTGGGGCAACCATTATTTGCCCACTTGGGATCGGCTGGCCTCTCAATATACTACGTCAGCACCATCATTTCCCAGGTCACTTTTTCCTCCGGAAACATTTTCAAAGGAGCCATAGGCTCTGAGCTGGTTCGTGGCTGGCGCGTTTCCGCGACACCAGATGTTGACTGACCCGAGACTGCATCAGATAGAGGTCGTTCCTTTCTTTCACAACATGGCGCTGAAAATCGCGGACACTATCGGTCCGGAAAATCCCGAAGCAGTGATTGCAACGACCATCGTGGCGTATTCCGCTAGCTCTATGTTGACAGGTCTTGTCTTCTATCTCATGGGCAGGTTCAAGTTCGGCTCTATGGTCGGTTTCATCCCAAGACATATCTTGATTGGATGCATCGGCGGAGTCGGCTGGTTCCTGATTGCTACCGGCTTCGAAGTCTCGGCACGTCTAGACGGCAGTCTAGAGTATAACCTGGACACGCTTACGAAGCTCACGAGGTCTGATACCGTTTTTCTATGGATCATTCCTCTCATCCTAGCCATTGTGCTTTTCTACGGACAGCCAAGAGTCCAATCCAAGTTTTTCCTACCGCTCTATATCCTCGCCATACCACTGGTATTCTATACCTGCGTTGCGTCGGTACAGTCTCTCAACACGGATGACTTACTTCACGACAGTTGGATTTTCAACGGCCCGCCACTGGGAGAGCCCTGGTGGTACTTTTACACCCTATATCGTGGGTCGTCATTCTACTCTGGGCAGCGGCGAAGCAAGGAGCCGACGTTGGGCAGGATTTGACTTGGTGGATTGGAGCGCCGTCGTCAACGTGATACCGGCCATGCTAGCGCTCACCTTCTTCGGCATCCTACATGTCCCCATCAATGTTCCAGCCCTGGCGCTGAATTGTGGCGAAGACAGTGTGCGGACCTAGACAGGGAACTGAAGCTCCACGGGTACTCAAACTTCCTGTCGGGATGCGCCGGAAGCATCCAGAACTACTTGGTGTATGCGAATACCGTCTTCTTCATGCGATCTGGCGGCGACAGGCGTCTTGCAGGCTTCATACTGGCTGCTCTTACCTTTTGCGTCATGACAATCGACCCTTCGATTATTGGTTTCATCCCGGTGATGATGGTGGCCACTCTAATATTTGATCTGGGTTTCGAGCTACTGTTGGAAGCTGTTTGGCTACCGCGTAAGAAGCTCAAGCTCGCCGAGTATCTGACGGTCATTGCCATTTTCCTGGTCATGGGCATCTATGACTTTGTGGTCGGTATCGGGGTGGGAATCATACTGGCGTTCGTGTCGTTGATCATCCAGACGTCCAGGGTATCGGCCATCAGAAGCACATATAGCGGCGACATCGTCTCGTCCACCGTGCGTCGCAACCACTCGCAGCAGCATTATCTCCGACAGGTCGGCCAGCAAATCTGCACGATCAAGCTGACGGGTTACCTGTTTTTCGGCACCGTCGTCAGCGTCGAGGATAAAATCCGGGCGATAGTGGAGGACAAGGCATTTGCGCAGAAGTCGATCAAGTTTCTCATCCTAGACTTGTGGCACGTGAGCGGCCTGGACTACTCGGCCGGGGAGGCATTCAACATGATCAGCAGGCTTCTTCACGGCAAGGGCGTCTTCTTCGTGCTCAGCGGCATAGATGCTGAGAGCCAACTGGGGCGCAACCTTCGTGCCGTGGGCCTCGGGACTGATGAAATCGAGGTGCTGATGCTGCCCACGCTCAACTCGGCGCTGGAAAGCTGCGAGAACGAACTGCTGAAGACATTATGCCAGACAGGAGGAGCTCAACTCGACAAGGAAGCCGCTCATGGCAAGCCTCGACGTCCCGTCCGGCGCGACGAGGCCGTCGACGTCTTTGTCGTCGTTTGACCCGCCATTCAACTCACCTCGGCGGAACCACCTGGCGAAAGCGGCACGTGAGGACCTCATGAGCGTCGAGACGCAGCTGCCTACGCGGTGGCAGGGCTTCAACGAGCCATTGCGCCTCATGCTGCAAATCTTTCAGAGGCTTAGCGACAAGAACGAAGACTTTTGGTTCCAGGCGATGGCATACTTTAAGCGCCAGGAACATGTGGTGGGGGGCGTTCTCTTCCGATGAGACGAAAGCGCCGAAGGCTTCTACTTCGTCGAGAGTGGCATCATCCGAGCCGAGTACGACCTGCCCCAGGGATGGCTTTACGAAAGCATCGTGGCAGGGACCACGTGCGGGGAGCTGCCCTTTTTCTCGGAGACGAAACGTATGGCAACGGCACAGGCGGATCGAGACTGCGTGGTGTGGGTTCTGGATGATGAGGTATGGCAGATGCTACAGAATGAGAGGCCGGACGTGGCACGCGAGCTGCTGAGGATCTCGCTGAAGCTGACGAGCGAGCGAATGAGTGCCATCACGTCACACATATTAGCCATGGCAGGATAGGACAGAGAATCGCGTGGGCCGGACTTGGACGGGCTCCATTGGGGGGACTAAGGCAGTGACTGCTCAACTCGAGCCATGTCATAGCACGCCTTTAGGTCCAGAGACCGAAAAGAGGCCGAGGCCGACATGGCGCGAGGCTGGAGATGAGCCGAGGCCATACGGGTTTTCAGCAGAGTTGGATTTGCGCCACTCATGCCGTCGTTGAACTGACGTCCTGCCTCATCTCCCGTGGCGTTTCGGCGAACTGATAGGGCCACGTTACTTGGGGGAAATCAGGTGCACATGTCTTGTATGACGGCGAAAGATGGGACGACCACAGAGAGGCTGACAGTTTCCCTACTTGGGCCGTGACAATTATCGAAGTCATGCAGTTATTCTTGCCTCTCATCGTCTGAGCAGTCGACCTCTCGACGGCTGTTGAGCATGTACATCTACGCGGGATGAGGCAGTGTTATCGGACAAGTTGTGCATCAATGGCAGTGGTCATGGGCTCACGTGTCCGTGCATCAATGAAGCCTCTGCAGGAGACGAGCGGTTTTCAGCGAGGTGGCCGGTACACGAATCCTGAAGATGAAGAGTTGTCAATATTTTATTGATCCAAGCCAGCCGTGCTCCGGAGGTCGAGGGAGAAGTCCATCCAACAGTCCGCACTCCCACTATCCTGCGCTTGGGGTGTCGCTCGGTCTTGTAATTACTGAAAGTGGTCAGCGTCCTGTCAGGATCGTCCACGGCAGGTATGGCTCACCTTGCCCTAATGCCCATGACGATTCTTTGAGCGCGCGGTGGAAAATTAGGTCCACAACTGAGGAAGAAACTCACACACTGGATGATCTGTAAGCATCACGGGCATCGTGGCATTATTTCCTCGGTCTGTCGACTCGGAGACTTACAACCTAGGGGATGGCGGTCGTGTGACTATCATGTTCAGTACTCTGGGGAAGATGCCAATTGGAACTTACGCCCTGGAGATGCCACGTCAATTAACGGATCCTACGACAGCGCGATGACAGATGCGGTCGAGGCGAACAGAACAATTCACTTTCTTGAGTATCCGAGCATATTAACCTGCTGCCAAGTCATGCACTGCCGGCTTGGTGAAACGAAACTCACATGCTGAGAGCTGTTGTTAGCCCTTCGCAGGAGATGAAGCGAGCACACCATCCATGCCCGGTTGACACTGATTTGGCTTACACACTAGAGCCGAGTTTTCAGAATGCGTGAGACGAACGAAGCAAGTTTTCAGGGGATGGGTTGTCTCTTACTTGCTAGAATGACGGAGTTGGCTTAGTATGCCAGCCCAAGTTCAGGTGCCGAGTTGGCCTGTGAGGAAGGACTCACAAGCTAGAGAGGAGGTTAGACTTTTATGAGGCTCATTGATGCTTTGTGTTTTCTCCACTCTCGTTCAGGAGAAGTTTTTCTCGAAAAGAAAAAAAAACTTACATCCTAAGTGCCCTGGTTCAGCATGTCTGCATTGTTGACGCAAGAGCCAAATGGTAGGCGAATACTCACAAACTAAAGACGGACGAAATGGTCATCATTAGCACGCTTGACTGTGGGTGAGTCGGCAGTATCCACTGACAGACTGGTATCATTATTGTCAGCTGGTCCAGGACAAGGGCGCGAGTAACCAGGTGCTACTGACGCACTAAGAACAGCGGTGAGCAATTCAGAAGTAGTGGGCAGCGAGTTCATGTTGAGGTGAAGACTTACTTGCTATGAACACAAGCCCGGTCAGTGAGGCGGTCGTTTCCAGGAGCCTGGAACGCCAAGGCCTTCCGACTCACATACTGAGATGCTATGTCAATATGGAAACACGACGAACTGCGCTGGGTGTCGATATGCCGCGAGAGAAGACATACATTCTGACTAGAGTTAGGTCTTGCGGCAGGATCGGGGTTTTGGCCGTGGATTCAAAGGCTCTTACGTGCTGATGTTCCCTGGTTGTCAGCTCGTGCCCTGCTGTGGACGGAGCGACGGGGGAGGGTAGCCATGGTGACGGACGTTCTAATTAGCCTGTCAGCTTGACCGTGGGCATGATGTGTTTGGGGACCGTCGCGGCATAGCGCGGACTTACAAAGTGAGGATCCTAGTTGTCCAGGTGTCAAACCTAAGAGCGCACCAAGTTATCGACCATAAAGCTGTGAAGACTCACGCACTAGAATGCCTAATTAACACCCGCGAGACACGTGTCTTTCCGACTAAAGCATTGGGGAATGTGTGATGGTGCAGACCGCTTTCACGGATCAACATGAACTCACAATCTCTGGCATCTGAATGGGATTCGCCATGGCGAGTCCGGCAAAAGAGGTGATGACGACGAGAATAGCCCGCATGGTGGCAAGAGGATTTAACTTATTGGTTGGATGTCAAGCACGGCACAGCTAGGGCGGAGGGCAGCGAGTGGTCTGTGGTTTCCGTCAACTGAAGAAAAACTCGGACAGACTGGCAGGGCCCATTCCGTTGCTATATATCAGATGGCCCCGGCCAAGGCGCATGGGCCCCGGGAGCACACTGCATTCAGAGAGCTGGCCAGCGCGTATGTGCTGAAACCGAGCATGTTGGCTCTCTATCCCTGAATCGACGTGGTCTTTGCGTTGCGTGGCACGCGGCCCGGCTCCAACGACGTTTCTACGTTGCGGATAGAAAGCAGCCGCTACCAGACCACGTAGTAGTGGCGACGGCAGGAATCCAGGGCAGTTGAAGGGGAACGGCGAGGCCTGTGTGCACTGCCTGAAGGCTGCCGTCAAGGTTCCCATCTTCATGTGGCCCAAAGCTCAAATGTTATTGCTAGGGCATGATACAATAATGCCGGAGCCTCGACGCAGAAAGGTCGGCCGCCAACTCGGGAGCTATTCTCGGCTCCAACCGCCGACCAGGGCCTTGGGTTCTTCGTCAAGGCACCGTACTCCATCAGCGACTCCGGGCCGTCTTCGCTCTGCAGGCCTCGAGTCCCTTTGCCCTCGGTGTCTTTGAGGTCTGGGACAGGGGTGTGGCTTCGGTCGGCGGCGGGGATCAAAGGGATCAGGGCTTTCGGGCAACCCGTGTCCATGACAGTGTTTCAGTCCTTTTTTTAGGCTGCTTCTAGGGTTAGCGGCGCGTCAGGCAAAAACGCATACTTTGGATTTGAGTTTACCGCCCATTGTTTTCGCCGGCTAGGTATATGTACATGGATCATCAGGCCCTAGGAGGAGTGCCCTTCTCGGAGCAAAATTGCGGTTGAAATGGTCGGGCATCCAACTCTCCAGTTCCTAATGCCTTCTCTGTGCATCTCATTCGCCACCGGGCGACTTCGCCACGCCAGCTCCTGAGCGTTGCTGCTGCGGCTTGGTCCGTGTCTGGCGCAGATACTTATCAAGTATCGACCCATCCGCTGCCCGGGCCGGGCCTCGAGAGCGCCCAAGCAAATGCCCACCGTATTTCCAATGCCGTGAGCCATGCCGGGCGGCAATGGGGCTCGGCCTTGAACCACAACGGCTTCAGCTTTTTCCTAGCCATCATCCCGTCCGGAACGCTCTTGTATCACGGGTCTGAGCGCGACCACCCGCCGTCAGAAGTGGACTGGCTGGCCTTCGAAATCGAGCATGCCGAGCAACACGGAGCGTCATGAACGGAGTCCGAGACAGCAACGTTTTCGAGAGGGAAAGAGGCCGATGGAGTCCCACGAATCTCATAAGCAGACGTCTTTGCGTCGCTTCCCGTCAAAGGAGGCAGGACCCCTCGGGCCACGCGGGAATCAGCGGGAGCGGCGAAGAGAAGGAGCAGCGCCATAGCTACGATCCGCCCAGAAACCATCGCGGCTATTTTCATACTTACCAAGCAAGTCGGGACGTGGCCGTGTTGTACGTTGACGGAATGAGTGCGGCAAACTGCTCAGCCTGCTTTGGCAGTCGCACCTCATCTGCACCTTTCGCCGTGCCGTTTATCCGCGCTGCGAATGTCCCCGACGTCGCCGTGACCAGCAGGGGACTCGGAATGCCCTTCTTAGCGTAAAGTTCTACAATCGCCTCGATCATGCGCGATTTGCCGCATCCGCCCTCGCCGCCCACGAACTGGCAGAGCTGACTGGCGCCGCCTCTGCCCCTTTGCCGCGTCGAGTTTGCAGCAGCCGTCTGCGCGGCCAATATGCGGCCACTGTGGTCCTGCCCCTAGCACGAAAGGGCGGCCGAGACAACCCAGAAGGTGAATCCAGAGACAACCTCGGCAGCAAGGTCGACCGTCACGGCAGCCACGGCATTTAAGGAGTCGAGTGATTCTTCTGGTAAAAGAATCGGCGGCCTTCCATGCACATGATCCGTGGCGGTTTCCATGCCTGCGCCCTTACAGACCGTGAAAGGGCCAATATGCGCGCATTCTCTTGACTATGAGTGTCCTCGTTCCCTCTTCCTGACGCTCCTGCCCTCTTCAAACAGCCTTTGTCCGGTTGACATCCCCAATCGAGGCTGGACGATTCAATGAAATCGAGTGTCTTCTTTCCTTCTTCCTGCCGCTCCTGCCCTCTCCGGACAGCCGATACGCCGGTAGCTCCCAGCTTATGGCACCTTCTCCGACCCTTCTCCATTCCAGTTATACAGACATATCTTGCCGCCCTCGTGGTGTTTCTTTCCTTCGCTTCTCGGCCCTGCGTATCCGTAGCACATAAAGAGATCACAATCTTCCCCTCCGTTCTGCAGGGGTAAACTCATCAATTCAATGCGCTTGCGCGTCTTACTTTCGTCCAACAGCTATTGCCCGATTGCCTTTCGTGTACTTCACACAAGCTATCAACTATTAACATAACTTGCCCAGCTACTCGGCACAGCAACGTAGAAACAAACGCGAGGGTCAGTCGTTTAAACTCTTTTGGTAGTAAGTGGGCCTGCTAAAATCGCCTAGACTTGCTGGGAGACCAGGAAGCCAAGCCTGCGCAGGCTCAGATCGCGAACAGGCCCGGCCAGCCGTCGCGGCAATCGGTCATGCAGCTGGCCCAGACTGGGCTTTGTCCGGAAGTGAAGATGTGCCTGGACAAGGAGGAGGCGGCCCTCGGGCTGCACCAAGGGCAGCCATCAGCCACTTCGTTGCCAGCCTTGAGGAAAGTTCCAGGCCCTCTGCAGGCAGGGAGGCCTGCAGCGCACTCCCGAAGGTTCTCTCTCTCAACCGCTGTCCGAACCGGTCATGTGGTCGAGATCCTCTACGATGCGACTGTTAAGGCGCACTTGGAAGGTCGAGGCGCCCGCGCAGTGTTGGGAGCTGCAGTTTTAGGCCCGTTCCCGCCTTTCCAAAGACCTCAGCTTCCCGCGCCGCCAGCAGGTACTTTACCGCAATCAGGCAAAGTTTGCCTGGGGGATATCCTTTCATGGGTTATAGTGCTCGATTTCCCGAGTTGGCTGGCCATAACCAATCACACCCCTTCCGCCGCTATTGCCAACCCACGCCGCAAGAGGTCGACAACAAACTCAACGTTAGCTGAGGACTGATACAAATTTGATAACTTACACGTCGAGTAAGGCGTCACAACACTGTCAGCCAGGCCCCACCGGTGGTGTGCCTCAGGGCGCTAGGCTATTACCTTAAGGCCCCCTAGTAGGCCTTTAACTCCAGAACATGGGAAACAGACAAGCACACAAAGTGGATTGACCGTGGCCTGACGTGGCTGGACTCAAAGGTATCTATAAGTATAGGAGCTTGGACTGCTCCTCACGGATTGACTAATGAAAAGCTACTCTCCATCGTTGTGAAACATCATTTGTAATCTTTAATCTATTACTACATGTGAGTTACCAACACATGCTCATGCATTTTCTGCACTCGGGTACGAAGGTTGGGAACTTAACTATCCGGACTAGAAAATCATTTGGCCCCACCATTACAGTGTTAAATAATTTTTATGAAGTTGGGCACTGT
>KN173758.1:165426-180653 GCA_000758425.1 Nilaparvata lugens yeast-like symbiont | reverse complement strand
CGACGACGAATCACCTTCTCAGAGTGTTACAGCCCGAGCTGAACTCTCCTCGGTTTTGACAGTCTGCTGAACTTCGAACCCATTCCCATCCGTCGACGCTGTCGCTTGCCCCCCCAAACTGTATTCCGAAAGAACTTCTGGGGGCGGAAATGACCTCACACTCGGCTGCCCACAAGCCGCCGTCTCCTGCTGAGAGGCTCCCCCTTTCTCATCCCTGGCCCGCCATGGCCCCCGAGGCTACGAGCAACGTGAGCATCTTCGTCCACTGGCGTGACCAGACTGTCTTCGCCGGTGAGGAAGTCAAGTGCACAATTTCCTTCCGCAACGTGGCCCCGGGGTTCAGCGAGCACAATCATGCCCCGTCGCAGAAGACGTCGCCGACCGGAAAGCAGAGAGTCGTCTCTCCGCTGCAAGGGCGGACCCAGGCCGCATCTCATCTGGTATCACCACATCTAGCGAACTCGATAAGGGTTCATCGCCGCTCGGCTTTATCTTTGAGCGCTCCACGGCCGAATGCGCGCAGTCGGTCGGGATCTATCCAATGGCCGCAGATGGCAATAAGCCCCGACTGGCGCCCTGAGAACAGCCATAAGCGTTCTGTGTCTATTTTGTCGATTGGCTCCGCCTGCACTGCTGACGATTATGGGTCTCGAAACGAGGGTGGCAAAAGACCACAACGGCCGCATCGTGGTCACAACCGTGCCGCGAGTCTACAGATCCTGCCCCGAGGACAACCGTCATTACCTCCCGGGCCACAGTCAGGTATCATGCTTTGAGTTTTTCTGGGTCAGTCGCGAGCTAAGAATCTCCAAGCAACTATGGTAGATCCAAGCCATCCGGCCTCTCCCTTTGTCAACGCGTCTCATCCTCCGGACCGACTCGGGCGTATACCGGGCACGTCGACTGTTTCTAATACTCCAGGCCGAACCGGACTGCTAAGATCGTCTTTAACGTCTCCCATCCCTCCGCCAGATTTTCGATTTCCCGCGGCAACTTTCATGAGCTGCGACTCTCAGGAGACGCCGAGACGAATGCCCGGACACAGCTGGCTTAGCCCACAATCTGAACTCAGCGACAGTAGCCTGCCGGTCCGGCCCAGGGAACAGGCTCAAACACTGCACGACCGACCGGCAGCACGAATTCTTTCAAGCACGAACGCAGCCGGAGGGACACCGCGGAGCAGTGGCGAGTTTTATTCTATGAACAACCGCTCGTCAGAGACGCTGGCATCAGAGTACGTGACTACTGCTCCAATACGGAGCAACGGGAGGCTACTCCAGTCGCGAGCGAGCGGCACGATTCCTGTGCGCCAATCGCGTGCGCCAGAGTCTCTCATGATGGGATTTGCGCAGATACAAGGATCATTTGCTCCAGATGGCTCACTCGTCAGCTTGGGGTCGTTTGAACAGGTCAAGAAAAAGGCGGTGGTGGGAGGGCGAGGAGGCGGAGTAATAGGTCTTGAACCGCAAAAGAGAGAGACGGGACTTTTATGCAGCTTTGGCTGGAGCAACATCAGCAGCAGCCTGGGAGACCTTTGGGGCGGTGAAGAACTGAGCACTCTCAAGGAAATACGTGGAGTCGTCAATGCTAAATCCGTGCCTCTCCTTAGCACTCCGCAGTCTATCCTATTCGTCGACCTACAGCTAGCGCCGGGGGAGAGCCGAACGTTCGAATATTCCTTCCGCCTACCCAAGGGCTTACCGCCGACTCACAAGGGCAAGGCCGTCAAGATCTCGTACTGCCTCGTAATTGGCATACAGAGAGCTGGTGGCGCAATAGAGAAGCAGGTTCGCTCTGTTGAGATACCCTTCCGAGTCTTGGGTAGTGTCAACAGTCATGGTGAAATTCTGGGACACGACCTCATGAATCCTTATGTTTTGCTAAGGGATGAGGCCCTGGTGAAGAGTGTCGGGAAAGTGACGGAGGCAGCCGAGCGAGAGGAAGCCTGCGACCAGTCGGCGACGGTCAACAGCTTTCTCGCTTATGTAGATGAACTGGTGGCGAGACGAAAGCACGAAGGAGACGGCAATATTCTGTCGCCAACAGAGACAGTAGGGTCAAAGCGGCCGTCGGGGGTAGAAGAAGTGACGAGTGCAAAAGACGCCATCCACCTCGCCATTATGAGGAGTAACTTGGCGGGCTCGGGACAGCAGAGTGCGAACCGGTTCGAGATTGCGAGAAACGGACAGCGCGTGGGAGTGGTCATGCTTACGCGGCCGGCTTATCGGTTGGGTGAAGTAGTCATGATGGTGATTGACTTTAGTGACGCCGACATTGCCTGCTACGCCGTGCACGCCACTCTGGAGTCTTCGGAAACTGTGGACGCATCGCTGGCGGTACGGTCTGAGTCGAGCATCCAACGAGTGACAAGAAAAGTGTACGCGGCAACATCGGAGGCCACACTCTACTCCCGACGCGTCACCTTTGCACCCACGATTCCGATGACGGCCACTCCCGAGTTTGTCACGAGCGGCATCAGCTTGGTGTGGAAGATTCGGGTCGAGTTCGTGGTTCCCTATCAGGGTAAAGAGATGGCGAACCCCGGAGCGGGGCAAGCACCTCACCCGCTACTGGAACAGATCTCGCAGGATGAGAAGGGCGGACATGTGCTGGTGGCAGTGGAGAAGCTGGCGTGCGAGAGCTTCGACGTGTCCGTACCGTTACGCGTTTACGGAGCCGTTGGCAAAGGACTGGAGCGGCTGGAACGGGATGATGCTTGCGATGGGGGCTTGGCGGTGTGAGTACATGGAGCATTCATTCCGCACGCAGATTTCCCACGCGGATTTCCCACGCAGGCACGTGTGTGACGAAGCAGCCGGCGGTAGGCAGGTGGGTGGATAGCTGGGTGATCAAGGTGCCGCCACGCGCCGCAGCTGGCCGTCTTCGATGTGTACGTGTACAGGCGCGTGATGCGTGATAACGAATTTTCAACGCCGCTTCTAGCGTCCCCACCTTTTCTGGCGTTCGAGTTTTTTCTTCTTTTGTCGGCGTCATCTCTCCGTCACCCGAGGAGACTTAGGGGAAGAGCCTTGCTCGGTTTGGTTCACATTCTTTGTCGCAGGACCTTGGGCTCCCTTTTTGGCCCGGGACCTCTGTAATCTGATTGGCCCCCGTTAAGGGGTGCTTTCACGTCGGGTAGCCCCTCTGGGCTGAGCTAACCGGCACAAGATCCTTGAGATCACGTGTTGCGCGCCGGCACGACGTTAAACATAAAAAAAATAAGCTGCAACTCCTCTGGCCATAGACGATATATTATTATGCTCCTTGCCTCTAACTGCCTAACTCACAAGGTAGTAGACTGGAGGTTTTTTTGAAAATTGGTATGCTTTTGTGCTTCTGGTGACGCATACACAAACCAATATTGTCTATCTCGTGGCTTACAAGCTCACAAACGCCAGGTCCTTTGGTATCATGTCCGTAATATGACTCAGTGAGGGCAACTCTGTTTCTCCCAGCCAACGTCAACCATCAGCGATTTTCTTCGGCGAGCAAGCGTCTCACCCATAACGCCATGGGCCATTTCCGCTCGTGTCGGGCACCCTTGCACATCCCAAATCCTAATAGTAACACATGGGAGATCGGAATGAATGTCATGTTGACGGCGAAGACGAAGAAGAGGATGCACTTCCAGTCGAGCCGCGACGGCACTCCTCGTTGAAATGCTCCTCTTCCGCTTCCCTAGAGTGACTGGCGAGCTGCAACTTCTCGTCCAACAGCGAAATCAGTCTCTCCGAATACTGGTCCAGCAGCCCACTCAGCACTGTTTCGTTGATCGCTTTACTGCGGATAGCTCGATCGCCGAGCGCTGCGGCCGTGAGCCGAAGTTCCCGATCCAGCTCGGTCAACACGTCAGTCGTGATAGGCTCGGCAGATGAGAGTTTCTTCCTGTACGCCCTCAGTGTGCGGCATGCTTGCTCCGTTGCCATGCTCAGTGTGCCAAATCCGTTAAGGAATGGCGACGAAATCTTGTGTGATGTTTTACCGACACCAGAAACGCCGGAAATCGAGTGAGTTCTACGCCTTCTCGACCTGGGACTGGGTGGAGGGCTATCGGCCTGGTTTCCGCTCAATAGCCGCTGCCGCGAAGGCGTAGCGTCCATGATTGGACAGCTGGTCGTACCTGGGCTCGTCTGTGCGGCTGAAGTCGGCGTCCGCGTGCTGGCAGAGCTGGCGGCCAGACCGAGTCGGGACGCCCGATGTTGCAGGGATCGCGGGGGAGATCGGCGGCCGGCTGGCTAAGAATGTCGCTGAAATTCGGCCAGCTCGGCTTTGGAGAAGACTTTCCGGAGCATAGGGCGACCCGAGGTGGTTTCCTTGGCCGGCGACGGCTCTCTACTCGTCGATCTTGGCGGGCTATCATTGAGGTCCAACGTCCAGATCATGATAGTCCCGTCCGATCCGACACTCAATCTTCTTGGAGCCGTCGTCATCATCGGCCAAGCAGAACGCCATTGACAGCTTCGGTATGACCCCACTCCCGACCAAGAAAAGAGCCCGAGGCGGCATCGTAGATTCGTATCGACTTGTCCATGTTGGATGAGCCCAAGAGAAACTCTCCTTCTTTGGGCGCCGAAAGCCCGACCGAAAGAGATTCCAGTACGGTGGACTCGACGCCCCCCTCATCTGTGCATTTGAAATGGCAGACTTGTCTGCCGGTTGTAATGTCGAACTGAAAAACAGATCTGTCCAGTAAAGAAACGAAAACCGATCGATTGTCTTGGCTCATGGCCATAGAGGTAGGAGACTCCCGCAAGGTAATAACCTTGGAGGGGAGAGCGGCAAGTGTGTCCGGCTCGCCTTCTTTGGACACCAAATCGTAAACTTGCAGGGTCCGATCGAGCTAGCAGGTTATGACCTTGTCGTCTACAGGGACAAGCACCTGAACCACCTTGGCAGCAAACTCAAGCGTCTGGAAATGCTCGATGTTGCCGCTGGAATGACGGTGAAAGAGCTGAGCGGTGCGGTCTCGCCCGCAACAAGCCATGATGAACTTGGGACCGTCGTCGAAAATGCAAATCGAGATACAATCAAAAGAGTGCGCCTTGGTATCGAGAAAGCACCGCTTGGTGTCGGCATCTGTGAGTTTGAGGACGCCGAGGCGATCGGCAGTGATCAACAGTTTACTGTTACTGGTGGTTTGGGCACACGTGAGTTGATTGGAAAATTCTGGTTCACCGTCGAGCTCGGCTGCCTCGACGGGAATTTCAATCGACGACTTGATCTAGCCGTTGAGGTCTCAGAAAGTAAAGCTCCCGGTACTGGACCAAGCCACGAAAGCGGCATCGAGGTAATTGGGCCTGCGAAGAGACTGCACCCCCGCGATGGGCTCTACATGCCCAGGGATGGGGATGCGCGCCACAGCCTCGGCTTGCTGACCAGGCACATGGTCAGCGGGCCAGAGGTCAATGGACTGCTTAGAGTCGACAGTGATGAGAACGTCAGTCAGGAATCCCAACGCGACGATGCCCGCAGACGCCTGAGTCATGGCAAGGACGCTTTCGTTACGGCCTTGCATGACGACAGGCACGTCAAGGGTGACAAAGTGGCTGTTTTTTCCACCGAAGTAGGCGACATCGGCACGAATATTAATAGAAGTGATGGGAAAGTCGAGACCAATGATCTTGACCAGCTTCATCTGCTTGTCATCATCGTCTAAGATGCAGACGTCACCCGTTTCCGTGCAGACAATGAGTCTCTTGCCGTCGACTGCCGTGCAGCTAAACGTCGTCTCCAAAAGATCGCCGAGAAGGATGTTGCGGCCAGAAAGGGGCTTCTGGGCCGTCAAGTTAGTGGCAGGTAGCTCGTTTGGAAACTTGTGCTTGGTGGGCGAGGTAGTGTGGCCATGCTCGATTTTCCAGACTTTGACGTGGCGCACGCCCAGGGTGATGAGACTATTGCCCATCCATACCATGTCCCTAATGTAGGAGGTGCATTTGTTTTGCTGAAATAACTTGGCGGCGCCAGTACGAGGGTCAACCTTCCAAATGTAGAGAAAGCCATCGTTGGCGGCACCGAGTGAGGCCAGGTACCGGGAGTCGGCCGACCAGGCGACAACATTGACACCGTATGCATGTTCGCTTATGGAAACTAGGGGGTGTCGAACGAGGCGTCGTGAAGACTGAAGATCAAGACACGAGGGGCATAACCAGTCTCGCCAACGGCGAGGTATTTGCCGTCACGGCTGAGGGTGAGACAGGTGGCGGCTTTGATACGTTCACGGCTGGTCCAGGTCCTCGACCCCGGCGAGTCGGACTAGTCGGTAGCATTAAACGGGGACTCTCGAAAGGCGGGGAAACGCGATTCCGGCTGTCGTTGGCCTTGGGCGTCGACACGGCAGGCGTTGAGGATGCACTGAGAGGTGCCTGTCGAATAGAGGGGCACGGCGGAAGGTCGGGCGCGGTAAAAGCGCTGGGAGTAGTGAGTGCCGTCGACGTCGACGACAACGGCGCCGCCGGCAACATAGGAAAATAGCGAATTGACGGTGTCGAAGCCGATCGGGGAGCGGCAGGTGGTGCCGACTATCCTCTTGAGGGACAGCTTCGACTCCTGCAGAGTCCGGCCACGCGAGGGTGTCTTGGCGGGTCGGAGAAAAGGAGAGTTAGACGGAGTCAGCTTGAGACGGCTGTGCGAGGGAGCAGTGGCCATTGCTCCGCCATTGACCCGCGCAGCGTCGCCGGTCAGCCGTGGTTAAGATGGTAGAGGGTATGGAGGCCTCATTGGCAAGGCGGGCTTGCGAGAGACTGAAAACCCAGTAAACACCGGCCAAGCTCAATAGCAAGGGCCGAGGGGGGCCGAGGCGACGGACGCTATTTTGTGTCTATAACAGACGAACAGCGCAAAAAAAAACAAGAGAGGAAGAAAGAAAAAAGAAGGCGGATGTAAGTGGGTGTTTGGGCCTCGAAGCAGGCCACGAAGACGAAGGCTGGTCTGGGGATCAGCAACAAGGCTGGCCAAAAGGCAGGCACCACGGCCCGGCAGGCAGGCAGGCAGGCAGGCAGGGCGACAAAGTATGCGAGGAAGAGAAGGACCTGCATAGAGCGTGGGACACCGGGTATCGAGAGCCCTCGATCAGGCCGTGGGACGGCGAGAAGCAGATACGACGAGAAAAGGAGCGGCGGCGCCGAGGTGAGGAAGGGGAGGAAAAACGGAGAGAGGCGGAGAAAAGACGGTGGAGAGTGCTGAGAGTGCTGCAGGGGCGTTGCTGTGTGGTGCTGTTGGGGCGGGGCACACGAGGGGAGGACTGGGCCTTCCGGAGACAGGCCTTCTACAGCGGAGAGACGCCCTGTAGCCGCCGGCGTGTAGTGGTCAGTTAGGCGCAGAAGTGCCCGTGCAGATGTTCCCACGGCGACGCACCCAGAAAGCCTAGTCGAGTGACTAGTTGACTAACAGCACCGAGCTGGCAAAGGCGGGGGTAAATCCAGGCCACGGCCTCCCCACTGGGCCTCCCCCTGGGCGACAGCGTTAGCGCCAGCGGGAAGAGGCTCCAAGGCCCCGTCCAGGCCGCTTGCGGCAGCTCGTTGCTGTTGCTGGGAAGAAGCTGCTTGGGCCAGCGCATCACATCAACTGAGACGAAAACTCGGCCGTCTATCTTACAAGCCCCGGCCAGCCTGCCGTGCCTCCAACTAGCCCGGCTAATGGCCAAGAGCTCGGTCCGAGATTTGATTTACGATTTGGTCTGCGATTGATGGCGGCACCGTGCCTGGCTGGGCCTGATGCGCCCTGCTGCTCGCTACCGCGGACCGCGCTGCCCGCACCCAAGCGCCCAGTTTCCAGCGTCGCCATAGGCAGGCCGGCCTTGACGTCATTACGAGGCCGTCGAGTTCTCTGGCCTGAGCCATGGCAGGCGATTTACGTATCCTTCCTGCTCGAACGCGCACGATAGACACCAAGTCGACTCGCTCCCGAACCACAAAGACGCCGCCGCACCGAATCGAGGGCGCTTCTAATACCGACTGCTCGCCTACTTTAGACCGGCTCCGTCGTGTTTCCTTTCCCCCGGACATGCGGCTGACCGTTCTATTGATAGCTCGTGCTTTTCCCTTCCATTGTCGCCCGCCCGCCAAAGCCGGTCCGCACCTGGTCGAGCTAGAATCCTGCACCGACGACTGTCCCGGACCTATGTACTTCGTACATGTGGACATGAAACGATACATACACATGCACGGCACATGCGCTTCTGTCGCGTGCGTCGCTGCTTGTGCCGCTGGCTCCCAGCTTCCATGCCGGTTTGGAACATACAGCTGCGAGACCGGACGAAGGAGCACGCTCGACCTGCCAATCTCCATCGTCTGCAAATTCCAAAGCGTCCTGGCCGCTCGGCCTCGTCCCCGTCTTGCGGCTCGTCTCGTCTCCCTAGTCGCCGTTGCTCCGCCACCACCGCCCAACCAGCCTCCTGCTCGCCCCCACCCTGTCTCAAAGCGCCCACCCACCTGCTGGGCAACGTTGGCTTGATTCCGTATCACGGACCAAGTTGTATCCGTGCGACCCGACAAGCCCTGATCTATTGTCCCAAAAGAGCAAGCGTCGACTGCGACAAACCAGCGTTTTTTTGCTTTTCAGCCGTCGCTTTGCTTGTCTATCATCACCTAAACTACCTGCCTAGCTACATCCCGCTCTCTTCTCGTCCGCAGAGAGGCAGGCAGCCTTTGCGCCGATCCAGCGTGCGCACATACGTAGCATGTCGGGTAGCCCGCCCTATCAGCCATCTTGCCCACTGCCCTTGTCCGGTCCATCGCATGCACCTCTCTTGGGCTTATAACATCCCGATGCCTGCCAGGGTTGCCCGGCCTTCATTTCATCCAGCGGCGCTCAGACCCAGCCTGATCCTTGCCTATCGCGCTATTATAGAGTTAATCCAGGCCCATCCCGGCACGACCCCCTCCTGCCTCTAGTGCCGGCAACCTCAAAGCACTAGCTACACACAGCGGGCCCTGGTCGGTACTTCTTGATGGTCGCGCAGCCAATTATGGGGTCAGGTCTACCTCTCGCGCTGACTACGAAGGTTGGGAACTTAACTATCCGGACCAGAAAAAGTCATTTGGCTCCACCATTACAGTGTGAAATAAACCTTTATGAATTTAGGCACTGTAAGTGCCGGCAACCTCAAAGCACTAGCTACACACAGCGGGCCCTGGTCGGTACTTCTTGATGGTCGCGCAGCCAATTATGGGGTCAGGTCTACCTCTCGCGCTGACTACGAAGGTTGGGAACTTAACTATCCGGACCAGAAAAAGTCATTTGGCTCCACCATTACAGTGTGAAATAAACCTTTATGAATTTAGGCACTGTACATTTATGGATTTAGGCACTGTATTTGACCTACAATGCTTAGAAAGCTCTTTTCCCTACTAATTTGTATGGCAGGATACCCCTACAAACGTAAATCATCAGATTGAGTCAAGACCAACCAAAATGGTGCAGACTAGAGCTCAAGCGCGAGGAAACCGACGTACTGGTATCCCGACCGACGAGAGATATGACCTTCCAGCCTACCAGCCGACCAATCAGAGCGCCCGAGCTGCTGACGAAGCCGCTGACCTCACGCAACGACCTTCTGCCTCTGCTGCCTCTGCTGCCTCTGCCTCCAGCCCTGAAGATGAAGAGGTTCATTCGACGAGTAAGGAGACAACGGCTGTAACGGCTGCCAAAGCTGGCCCAATCGAGCATACATTAGCGATAAGAGGCATTGCTCTAGAACTTTGGAATCAGGGCCTTCCGACCAATCAGATCATCGAGTGGACTGGGATCAAGAAAAGCACCTTCTTTGACCTTAAAAATGCCAAAATGCGTGGCTTTGAGCGTGGCATGCCTGTATTGCAGGATTATGTGACCAATAAGCCACGCTGCGGCAGGCCCAAACTGGTCAATGAAGCCGTTGGAAAGAAAGTTATTTCAACCTTAACTCGAAATAGCACCACGAGGCAATATAGCCTATCACAGCTAGCTGAGGCAGTCCAGAAGGTCTATGGAATACAGCTCAGTCATATGACCCTATGGCGTTGGCTCAAAAAGACAGGCTACTCGAGTGTCAAGCACACAACAAAGCCAGGGCTGAATAAGCTCCAACGAATCAGAAGGCTCCAGTTCGCCTGGGAACATAAAGACTGGACTTTAGAACAGTGGAAGAAGGTTGTTTGGAGCGATGAGACCTCTGTTATCCTTGGCTCAATGCGGGGAAAACGGCGTGTGTGACGCCTGGCCAGGGAAGCATATTCTCAGCATTGTGTGCGGCAACGTTGGAAAGGCAAGAAGGAGTTTATGTTCTGGGCCTGCTTTGCATACCATCACAAAGGCCCTTGTTATATATGGGCCAATGAGACTGCAGCACAGACGAAGGCATATAATGCCGAAGTGACCTTGTGGAACGAAGAGAACGAGGCTCGGCTTCGAGAATGATGCATTGCGTTATAAACACGGGGTATTATTGCCTCTGTTTTTCCCCTTTCTAGAAAGCCTGCCATGCAACGATTGGCTGGCTCAAGAAGATAAACGCTTCTCCGCATGCACAATGGCGCAACAAAGAGCTCTGGAAGCAGCGTGGCTTCCAAACCGTTGACTGGCCGCCTAACTCACCCGATTAGCCCCTATTGAGCCTGCATGGTTGATGCTTAAATGCTTTATAACAAAGAAGAAGGTTCCGCGCTCGAAGCTTCGATCAATTTGGAAGGCGGCTTGGGCAGGGTTTCCCCAGGAAAAGCTACAGAAGCTTGTGGAACGGCTGCCTAACAACATCCAATGGGTGCTTTATTTGCGTGGCAACAATTTATATAAAGAGGGAAGTGCCCCACTCGAATTAACGAACCAGGAAAGAGAAGATACTTATTCGGACATTGAAGCTATTCTGGTTCAATCAAAGCCTTGTTTTCTTACCATTCCGGGCATGGAAGAAGGCGTTGAAAAAAGTGCGGAGGATTGGGTGGAAGACTTAGAGGAAGATGTTGAAAACTCCATTTCCTAATTAGGCAAAATTTACGGAATTGTACTGTATTACTCGATTGAGATGGATACAGTGCTATGTAAGCCGAGTCACATTTTCTGGTCCGGATAGTTAAGTTCCCAACCTTCGTAGCACGATTTCTGCCTTTTACTAAGATGTCAACATCCATCCTCATCCAGCAAACCTCTTCATATGAAATCAATGAATGAGTCAAAGCTTCAGTCGTCATAACGCTTCACGTTGCAGATGTTATTGTTGTCCATTTAGGCCGCTTGCTGCTCGAGGTTCATAAATGGTCTATGCCGCGGGCAGCGTCTCCCGATTTACCGAAGTGATTGGTTTTAGAGAAACTACTCGAGGAAACCCTGGCGAAATTCGCAGCGATTCCTGAGCGTTCCAATCCATAACTTCCGTCGCAATCATCCCACGAGATGCAATGACATTCGGTAAATCGGTGGCGAGAAGCGTAGCACGGCAACAAAGTGGCATTATGCTCCACGAGATAATACGGTGCAGCGACCAGAAAAACAACAAAATTACCTATCCCCCCAGCACCCAAAGCACCACCAGTTGTTCATCTTATCTCGCCCCCAGCCTCCACAGGCTCTCCCTAATCTGTCACTCGTGAGACAGGTTAAGACGCGTGCCATGGCCCCGATGGCGCCCGCCCGTCCGCCCCCCTCCCTTCCTCGCCGCCCACCTAGGCCCTCGGAAGCCATGTCGACAACTGGCTCGCCGAGATAACCAACCGCGCAGCGGCAGCGCGCGTGCTGGTAAAATCACTTCGAGGCGGCACGCAACGACGTGGCCGGCATCCCCCTCGAGGGGGCTTTGAACGCTTTGGTTGAGCGCGTTCTCGAATCTATCAACGCGGTGCTCTGCGGGAACGCGGGCCTCGCAGGCCATACCGGGAGGGATTTGTCCCTGCCCAAGAAGCCGGTGCCGCCACAGCCCGCAGCTCCGACTCCAGCCAAGCCGTCAAAGGTCACCACCGCGGCGGCAGCCCCTGCCCCGACCACAGCTCTCGCACCGGCGTCAGCCCTGATGGGCCGGCAGTGGTGGTGGGCGACTTCAACGCCATCAACGCACTCTGGCAACCACAGGCCCAGCGCATCCACGGCGACGGCACCACCATCAGGAGGTGGATGGCCGGGCACGACCTCAATCAGTGCTCCCTGCCAGGCAAGGCGACACACAGAGCCGGCAACACCCTCGACCTTGTCTGGTCGAATGCCGGCGCGGTGGCATCGGTCAGCGCAGCCAACCACGCCACGTCTGACCATGCCACCCTGTGTGCGCCCGTTCCCACACCGGGGGCCACCAATGTTCACGCGGCGGTGCAACCTCTGAAGGTGCCCGACGACGCGCTGGAGGCTTTTGCACAAACCCTGAATCCCCGGGTCCTGGACAGAAACTCTCTCTGGAGCGCGCGGGACATCGACGGGGCAGCGCACGACCTGGCCGAGAGCATTGGGTCGGCGGTGCGGACGGTCGGGAGGGCGGCCCACTCCGAAAAGCGGCAGGTCCGCGCCATGGTGGACTGTGAAGTGAGCTGAAGCATACCGAGCATGCGCCGACGCGGCAGACGCCTCGGGCCGGGCCCCTCAGGACCTCACTAGCCAACTCCGGCGCACCGTGGCGGCGGCCAAGGCTGAGCACTGGCGCCGGCAGGTCGAAAAGGTCGACGCAGAGGAGGGCGTGCACAATCTAGCCCGCTGGGGAAAGCCCCGGCTTCCCAAGGGTCCTCCGCCCCTGAAGGTGGGAGGTTATGAGGTTAGCGACCCGAGGCTCCGAGCAATGGCTCTAAACGAGCTCCTCCTGACGCGGTACACTAGCGAGGCCGACATCGGAGCGTATGCCTGGGCGGACACGGACAGCCCGGAAGACACACAACACCGAGGCCGTGGTCAACCGTCGTCTCCGCGGAGAAAGCCAAATGGGCCGCGAGGGCGTGTAGAAACACCGTACCAGGGGCCGATGGCATCACGGTCCGGCTCTTGAGGACGGCCTGGCCAAGAATGGGCCCCGCGGTGCGACGCCTCTACCAGGCGTGCCTCGAACTGCCACACTTCCCTCGCGCCTTCCAGCTGGCCAACGTAATCCTGCTCCCCAAGCCGGAGAGAGACCTTGCGACGGCGAAGGGAGGCTGAGTTTGACCAGGTCATCCAATGAGGCCGCGCGAACGAGGTGGCCTTGGGACCCAGACAAGACCGAGTACGTCCTCTTTCGAGGCACTCGCACGAAGGCCGACCCCGAGCCTCCCTCCATAATCGCCAACGGTCGCACACAATCCAGCCGTCTGAGTGCATCAGATGGCTGGGCGTGTGGCTCGACGCGAGGCTCAACTTCAAGAGCCATGTGGAGCATTGGGCAGGCAAGGGGCTGCGTCTCGTCCAGCACTTTCGCCGGTTCAGCCCGGTCACACGAGGCGCAGCTCCCGGCCCCATGGTCAGGGCAGTGAAGGCGTGCGTCACCGGCCGCGCGTTCCAGTCCGCCGAAGTGTGGTGGAGTGGGGAGACGCGCGAAACTGCGCGAGGCACCGTCGGGACCGGATGTGGCTGGCATGCGAACCTGCTCAACAGCACGATCAAGGCCGCCATCCGAGTGGCGCTTCCGGCGTGGAAGACCATCCAGACATGCGACGGAGAAGACCGCCGGAGCTGAATCTCCCCAGGAGGATTCTGTGCCTTCACGGCAGGCCAGGGAAAGGGGGAAGGAAATCTGGGCGTAAGGCGCACTCAATTCAACATCGTATGTGCTAAGCGTAGGCCAGATACTGCGGACGGGACGAGGAAGGCGTCATAACAGTCAGCCCGGCCCCACCGGTGGCGTGTCTCAAGGCGCTGGGCTAGTGCCTGCCACATTGAAAGTTCAAAAAAAAAATAAAAAACTCAACAGTCGGGCTAGCTTGACTCCTCACTGTCGACCTCAAGACCCCGGGGTCACGGCACCTACGAGCAAGTGCTGCACAGTGTCTTTCGGGCCACCAACCCGTCTGTTCTCAGGGCTTTTGTTGCTCCGATTCATGCCCCATCTACGCCTGTCCGTAACTTCTTCATCTTCATCCACATGTGATGCGAGCGCAGGGCACGCGGCCTGGCCGCTCTCCTACGCAGGCTATGCGCCCGCCCATGTCGTCGCCGTCAGCTACGGCCAGCCTGATCGCCGCGCCGGGCTGACCATCGTCACGGCCCCAACCAGCCAGCAGCACGCCCGGAAGACTGTCGAGATGGAGCGGCGCGTCCGGTTCGCCAGCCACAAAATCTCATCCACCCAGCTGCAAATTTGGTGCCTGGAGACGCCGGCGAGCCCGGGTGGTTTTCATCATCATTAGACTAGTCCTGCCAGACAATTATCTGTGCAGGGCGCGAGTCAAATCATCGTCCCGCGTAACCGGCGCAGGTCGTGGCAGTCGGCCGCCGCATGGCGTACGATGCAAGGGAGGAAAGCTAGGTAGCGGAGGAAAACAAAAAGGCCAATTCATGGGCCTGCCTGCGCGCATGTGTCCCAAGGTTGACGGATAGTATGACACCACATGGCCTGCTACCAAGTGCTCGGCCGCCGTGGTAACTCTCGCTCTCGGTCGCCCCGTCGTGATGACCATTGTCAAGTTCTGCGCCGTCCACCGCCCTCGCCGAGCCTTTCCTTGCCTCTCCGGCTCTGGCTCTCGGGGGTAGGAATCGAAAGCCCTGTCGTGACTACAGCTCACCCGGTTCCGAGCCCGAGCTCGACCGCCCGTCGTCTTTCCAGTTTGCCGGATCGCCGCCGGGCACGCACAGACCCAGTCGCCAAAAGTAGTCCCGGTGGGCAAATAACAGTTGCCACAGTGCAAAGCGCGTCGGGAAGTCTGTTGCCACCGCCGCCAGCGCAACGCTGCTCGGGCCGGCGCCGGTGCTGCATGCGGCATCGCCGTCGCCCACGCATGGTCTGAGGTCCCCCTCGGATGGCGAGATACCGGCCTTGGAGATGTAAAGCTCGCCCGCGTGCGAGCTGTATCCCCATTCATCCCACGGAAGCAGCGGAACGGGATCTTGGGCGTGCGTGACGCGGCGATACGCCCACGACTCGGCATCGGCCGCGCCATGGCGGTCCAGGCCGAAGACGTCGTCAACGAAAAGCGTCAGCTGCTGGTTTCCCACGCGGGGTTCGCCGAACGTTGTCACCCGTACATCGGTCCATCCCAGCGACACCCGCAGCTCGAGGGCGGCGAGACAGGCGACGGCGCCACCGAGGCTGTGCCCGACGAAGTGGATCGGCATCGACGGATGCTCGGCCTTGAGTGCCTTGAGCT
>KN173758.1:141202-164901 GCA_000758425.1 Nilaparvata lugens yeast-like symbiont | reverse complement strand
ACGGCCGCCTCGGCCGCCACACTCGACAGCCAACCGACATGAGCCAGGCGCATCATGGAAAAAGGGCCAGTTCCGCACTTCTGAGCAAGGATTTTGAGTGGCAGAGGCGAGGCGGCACCGGTCGGCCGGGACTGAATGAAGCAGTTGCTGTGGGATGCTGGCAATCACGATCGGCCCGCTCACTCACCGATGCGGCCCGGGGCCATGACGAGAAAAGTGACCAGCGGCGGGCAAACGATCCGAGGACAGGTGGCCAAGGCTGCCAGCCGGGTCTGCTGACGATAGCGAGATGGTGCGGGGCCGAGAATGGAAACGGGAAACTGTCTCGCGAGACCCGACGGCACATGCCGGGTGGCACGAGGAACTTGGCCAATCACACACCACGAATGCTTTGGTTATAATGGCGCTGGCCCCTCATGGTGCGCGGCCCGCGGTCGATTGTCGATTCTGGCTACATGTTTCCGTTGGCTATGAGTTAGGTGCTTAACAAGCTATCACGGTCGACCCCGTGCACGTCTGCTGCGCGGCCATCGCAACCCCCACAGCCCGTCCTCGGCAGCCGAGAAAAAGCCGCCACGGCGTCCCGAGCGAGGCCGAACAGACGGCCGTCAGGTCCGTCATGCAGGCGGTGGATCCTTCACGGGGTGCAAAGCTGGTGAAGTTGGACGGGACCTCGACCTGGGTGGCGACGCAGCTCCCTTTGCTACAAGAGTAGGGCATCACCACACTGCCCGAGGCCTCAAAGCTCAACGCTCTGGAGAGAGAGGAAGAGACGGAGTCATGCCGTCGCATCAGCACAAAATTGCCACGCCCTCGGCCCATGGCCGACAACACACGACCCACACGGGCAGGAAGCTCACCCGTTGTCGGCACAGACGCGCTGCATCATCCACAGCGAGCCCTTTTTGCAGCCTGCCAGATGAAGCTGACGGCGCCGTCGTCGCACCGGAAGCACGGCGTCAAGCCCCAGGCTGTCGTCGACACCGACGAGGCATTCAGTCGGCAGCGTGTTGATGTTGCCGTCGTCGTCTCCACGTAGCCAAAGTCCAACATCGACGGACCAGGCTCGCCGCTCTCGATGCGACCCGTGAAGGCGACGATGTGGTATTGTGTAGGGAACAGGCACGCCTTCGATGCCGTCGATGCACCGAGGTCCACGCCCGCAAGGCTGCCGAGAAGCAGATGGTATGTCAGCTGCATCGTTGGCGTGCGTCGCGTCCGTTCAAGGGCGCTGCGTCGGAATCTTCTGTCGGGCAGGGCAGCGGATCAAGGCACGTACGCCGTCAGCATCGGTCGGACCGAGGGCGACCGACCAGGCAATATATAACTATCACGTAGGGTACGTGTATGATGTGATGGGTGCAATGGTGCTTCTCCCCCCCTTGCGGAGGGCCAGACACACGGGACGTGTCCGACCCCGAAGAAATCCTAATCAGCTGATCGACGCGCCGCTCAATCAGTGCCCATCCCCCAGCAATCGGCTCTGTCCCAACATTCCTGCCTGCCGCCGGGCGCGCCGCTCTTGGCCGCCGTGCTGCAACGCGTCGCTGCCGTCAACAGCTGTGTGACGGCGTACGGCAGCCGCCCCTGGCTTTCGACGGCCGTCGCTCATCGACCTCATCGTCCCCGTCGGCCGATATGTCGCCACGCCGATTCTGGCCGTCCAGATCGAGATGACCACCTCGCCATCGTGCGCAACCGCGCGTCCAACGTCCGTCGCCGGAGGCGCCAGCGACTTCGCCCATTCTGCCGTCCGCCGCCTAACGGATCGGCCTTGCCCGCCTCTCTAAAAACCAGGACCGCTCGCTCGCTCGCTCGCTTGCTGACTCATGCCGCCCTGCCTGTTCCCTCCCGGCGCAGCTCTTGCAGCCCTTACGTCGTCTTGCCGTACACGTGACCCACAACTCGACGCGAAAGAAAAATCGTACGCTTGCGCTGCCGTCGGCACTTTTGCCGCCGCTTTCGTACTGAACATCCACCCAACGCCGCCGCCGCCGCCGTTGTCGACAAAAGCGCCCAGCACAACAGCAAGATGGCCAAGGAAGCGCCTACAAGATCCGGCCTGACCGTTGGTCTGAACCACGGCCACGTAAGTCTGTCGCTATCGCGTCTCACCTCTTGGAGGATCTCTGCTTGTCCTCTCAAACACCCCTCTTGAGAGCTGCTGCAGACGATGGACGCTGACATGATGCCGTCTCCTGGATTCCTCGACGCCTTCGCTTGCGCAGAAAACGACTGCTCGAGTCTGCAAGCCCCGTGTCTCTCGCACCAAGGGACGTCTCAGCAAGCGCACCGCTTTCATCCGCGAGGTCGTCAAGGAAGTTGCTGGGTGAGTCGCTGCCTCTGAGAAGCCCCAATCAAGCCTGCGCGTTGAGAGCCATCCTCGCTCGCCATGATCTGTGTTTTTCTTTCAAACCCGATCTCGCGGACGTGCATATCGCCATCATCATCATCAACGCTGACCACAATCGACCCAGTCTTGCCCCCTATGAGCGCCGAGTCATCGAGTTGCTTCGCAACAGCAAGGATAAGCGTGCCCGCAAGTTAGCCAAGAAGAGGGTACGTAACCCGCTTTCTCCTCGACCGTTTGACATTTTTGTTCCCTTTCCTCCAAAATTAATGACCGAGCTGTCGCTCAGCTCGGCACTTTCGGTCGTGCCAAGAAGAAGGTCGACGAGCTCCAGCGGGTCATTGCCGAATCTCGTCGTGCCGGCCATTGAAGACCGAACAAAAAGGAGCTCTTGATACTGATCCATTCGGCCAATTGCGGTTCGGCTTCTACATGAGCGTCTGCACCGTACGACTTACTGGCTTCTCAACTTGGACTGCGATAAAACGTGGCGGCATGATAAGCACAGCAGACGCGTTTGCTTTAAGCATGTTGACAGCTCGCCGACGATAGAGAAACAAGCCTACCTGCTTTCATCATGCCATGACCTCGTAATATATACTCTTGGAAATTTTGTTCTTTTTTCGGCGTACTTACGTACTCGCTGCACCCCATAAAGTGAGCGTTGTAGCACGTCCGGGAGAAAATGTAGCGGGATTGAGGCTTCCATTCGCCAGCTACGTATACGTCAACCCGACCAACCGTCATGATGTCAGCTACCTGCCCCCTCACTTCTTACCCAGCTTGAGCCATTTCGGAATCTTCTTCGTTTTGCTGGCCTTATCCAGGGAGCCACTTCGGTCTGCCGAGCCAGCCTCGCGCGAGGTTGGCTCGGCCGGGCCGTCGCCGGGCGCCGTCGCCAATGGAGGCTGGGCGGGAACCGAGACGTCCCGAGCACGGCGGGCGACGTCGGGGCGAAGAAAGGGCAGCTTGCGCGCTTCGGTGCCAACGGCGTCATCACAGACCAAGTTGACGAGCACTCTTCCGGATAGACGATAGGCCCCCACGAGGCTGTTGTGATCTGCCGTGTCATCACGAATCAGCGTCCTCAACAAGCCGGGGAGGACGAGGCGAAAGGCGCGGGCGGGCGGAGCCATGACGGCGCGCACGGCGCTGTACAAAAAGCCGCCCGTGTGATGGCGGCCCAGTTGCCACTCGGCGCTGGTATTGTCCGGGAAGCGCACCTTGACGGTCAGCGAGTGGATGGCGTCGATGCGCACCTGGTCGGCGGCCGCCGCGCGCTCCAGCTCGAGGTCCGACAGTAACCGCTTGTTTCGTGAAGACTCTTGCAAGCGCGCCTGATGGAGCTGCGCGTGGGCGGCTGTCGGCGTGAAATCGTCATCGTCGACACCTGCGAGGGCAGCAACAGGCGTCATCCCCGAGGGGGCAAGGAAGACGGACACGGGTTGTTGCACTTCGTCAGTCTCTGGCTCCTCCGCCGCCTGCTTCTCTTTCTGCGCCTCCCCTGTCCCGAGACGCGGGGCAGGCTCTGATGAAAGGGGTTGAGAAGTCGCTGGTGCGTCGGTTGACGGTTGTTCTGGAACCGGCTGAGTTCCGGAAACATCATCGTCGACGTTTGATGATGGCATGTTGATGATGCCGATATCCTCGGTCTGCGGTGATTCCGGGTCTGCCTGCCTTGCAGACTGATCCGGCTCCCGAAAATACTCTTCTATTTGTTTGACGGCTTCCACCGGGGTCTCTGATGACATTCGGTAGGACAACCGCACCAAGATGCTCCCCGAATTGTGTCCCAGCTGGGAAAGCGTCTTCTGGAAATCGGCCCAGGTCGAGAGCTCCCTGCCCATGATATTGAGCACCGGCATCTCGTAGAATAGCCCGCATCTCCCGTTCGAAGTGCCTTGGACTGAACGAGCGGTAATATTCAAATTCCTACCATCTGCGATGGCGCCGCTCTCGAACTGGCGTAGCAGCTTCCATAGCGCCAGGTCGGAGGGCAGCTTTAGTATCAGGCGGCCGCCGGGGACTTGCTGGGCCTGGGAGTGGGGGAGTTGTAATGCGATTAAGGCTGCAGACGGCGTATCCGCCTTCTGGACAAGCTCCAGCTTGGCGCCGGAGAGCAGACCCGAAGTGCGGAAGGGGCTGGAGAGGTCGACGAGTTTTTGCTTATGTCTTGCCCGAGATCAGCGGACTTACAGGTCGACGGACAGTGCGGGTAGAGTAAAAAGTGGGCATGTCTATCACCTTAGGATATACTTGTCGCTGTCGAGACTCAGCGTCGAGCAGGCTTCCCGGAGCACGTCGACGAGGTACGTGTTGGGAGAGACTCTGATGGTACTACGCCGCAGGTCCGTGGCAATTACCACGACGTGGGCAGCAGACATGATTATCACTTGGGGCCAGCGGCGAACACGCGTAAGGCAGTGACAGGGAGCGAGTGAGAGACAGATAGGGCGAGACGGATATGATTTGGGTTATGCGGTGTGAGAGAAGCGGACAGACAGTTGTCTGCTTCTCAACGAGGCACAACGCTTTTCGAAGAGGCTGCAAGATGCGGGAGGATGCTTGCACGGTACGCGATTTTCCTTGAGCCCATGCACGACAAGGGCGATGCAGGCGATGATGAGGCAGTTGTTGATTGAGGCAGGAGGCTTCATGACGCCTCGAGACCCTGACCAATACTGGCTTTTTCCTCCATTTTAAGCCTGCTCGCACGGTGGCCCGCAGGGCCCACGTGATATTATGCGTCTGTGTTTGCCGAACTAGACGATATCTTTCAGCGGGATTCGAGCTGCCCCTTTACTGGCGTACCGATCAATACGTATCTGTAGGCACTATGCTCCTTCCTCGCGCAAATGAACGTAGTCCGTACGGGTAGGTAATTACCAGCGTGAGTAATTTCTTGCCTCAGGCGCCTGGACACGCGCATGTACATAGGGTAGGCAGGCAGCAGGCCTGGTGTAGCCACAGCTTGTGTACGAAGGTTGGTTCGGAAAGTTGGACCTTGCGAGTTACCAGTGGCCCCTGTCACAGTGTAATTTAGGTTTTTTTGCAGATGCACTGCTCCCCTCAACTTCAGTCAGTCCCAGCGATTGCATACAATCCCTCCCCTTTGAAGACCAACAGAGACTCTCCTATTGTGTCGCCGATTACTGATATACAGCATCACGCATCTACATAATTACTGAGCTACATGATTCTACACTATTGTATTACCCTGTCGTTCCTGATTTGCATGCCAAATGACGGCTTCTATCACTTAGTTTGACCGGTTACGGAAAACCCAATCTTGCAAAACTTACGATCCAACCTCCAAGTCTGGAGAGGATAATTAAAAAAGACTGAGATCCAGACATTTATCTCTTCAGTCGTCAAAACAATGTACACAATGATTGATTAGGATCATCTCTCATGCTTACTGCAATGCCGCGCCCCCTCGTCGCTCTCTGAAGGAAAACTCACTCGACTCAGTTTGGCCTATTATTCGATGAGTCATCCTATCCGCTGCAATAAATTATTCTGAATGTGGCTGGTCTGAAATAAGTAGCTCACGGATGGTAAACTGAGCTTGACAGACCTGAAAACGTGACCAGTCTGGAAACAAATATCTAGAAACATAAACATTCTGACATCAAGCACCGTTAGACTGCTAGAGGTAGTCCGAGCAGTTGCATTAGAGCTTTGGAGTCAAGGTGTGCCAACCAAGAAGATCATAGAGAGATGTGGCATGAAGAAATATACTTTATTTGCTCTTATCAAGAGGGCCAAAGAAAGAGGCTTTGTTCGGGGCAATAAGGTTATCCAAGACTACGTTACCAACGCTCCAAAGGCCGGCAGGCCTCAAAAAATTAATCAGACAGCCGGCAAACAAGTAATCGAAACCCTGACCCCAAATTCAACAAGACAATACACATCGTCGCGCCTTTGTCTAGAGATCGAAAAGAAATATGGTTGGAAGATCGGTCGCACACCCCTTCCCAGCTGGCTCAAGAAGACAGGCTACTCGTCAGTCGAATTGACCACAAAGCCAGGGTTGAACAATAAGCAGATGCATAATAGGCTCCGCTTTGCCTGGGGAAAAAGGACTGGTCTTTTGATCAATGGAAGAAAGTTATTTGGTCGGATGAGACTTCCGTAACTCGGCCAAATCCGAGGCAAACGCCGCATTTGGCGCCTTCCCTTTTAAAGCTGCAATACGCACGTTCGCAGGCGTTGGAAAGGCAGGAAGGAGTTAATGTTTTGGGCCTGCTTTTCTTACGTCCATAAAGGCCCTTGTTATGTCTGGCCGGCTAAAGAGACGGCTAAGATGAAGAAGAAAAATGATGCTGAGGTTGCAAAATGGAATGCCAAAAACGAGGCTCGGCTGCGGGCCGAGTGGGAGATAGCTAATGGCTTAGGCGGCTTGATATAAAGAGGAACAAGCCTGGTAAGAAGCCTGAGTGGTGCTTCACGAAGGATAAGGGCAAGTGGGTCCGGACCAGCAAGGGCGGGATTGACGCACCAAGGTATAAGAACGAGGTCTTGATGCCTCTTTACTTTCTCTTTCTAGAAAACTTACAGGGCTCTGATTGTATTGCTCAAGAGGACAATGCGGCGTCTCATTCGACCCAGTACAACAAGGATCTTTGGAAGGCACGAGGCTATCAAACTCTTCAATGGCCCCCGAACTCGCCGGACCTCTCACCAATCAAGCCAGTTTGATAAATTCTAAAACACAAAGTCAGTGGGGAAAATAGCATGGTTGGAGGATCGCAACTTATTATAATCTGGAAAGAGGCGTGGAAGAACTTCCCGCAAGAGAAGTTGCAGAGGCTTGTTGAACGGCTGCCCGGCAACATTGAGTGGGTCTTGCGCCTCAAGGGCAATAACACATACAAAGAAGGATCTAGCCCGCCGAAAATAACGGAGGAAAAAAGAGCTGCTCTGTATGAAGAGACTGAGACCATACTATCTCAGCCGGATCTTGCTGAGAATGGTGTAGAAGCGGATACGGATTGGGAGGTTGTAGATGAGGAAGAGTTACCCAGTTAGGAAGCTACGGGTGGATTGACTGTATGTGTAAGCTTAAACTCACATGGTGGCAGGGGCCCCTCGTGACTTTTGGTGGTCCAACTTCTTTCCGAACCAACCTTCGTACATAGACCCGGGCTGCCGGAACTTGGGCCAATCAGTGGCCAGAGGCGTTGTCCATCCTCTCTCTCTCCTTCTCTCACCGAGCCGCGCCAGACTGTGTTTGCCTGAGGTCTCGCCGGAAGCTTCGCTACGCTCATCGCCTTGCCTCAGTCCGTCGACCAGTCCTGGGTCAAGACGGGCTCGCTCTCTCCTTGCATAGCCGCGCACAAGGCACCGTCTCTGAATTCGGCGACCGCAAGAACGTGTTGTCCCCTCCCCCAATCTCCTAGAGGCCCGGGACGACGTCCCTGTCTTCATCACCATGGTGCGTCCACAAGCACAGTATGCGCGGGCTACGCCTTCAAAGCCGACTGACTTGCTCGCTCCTCTCAGGCATCACCGTTTTCCATCAGTTCGTCGCTGCCATTCCCTCCTCGGCCCTTGCCCGAAGCCCCGACTGACCGTGCACCGCTTCAGACGGCGGCGCCTGCGTGGCCATGGTCGGAAAGGACTGCGTGGCCATTGCCTGCGACCTGCGCCTCGGCATGCAGGCTTTGACCGTGTCCAACAACTTCCCCAAAATCTTCCAGTATGGCGACGTCTTCCTTGGCCTGACGGGCCTCGCCACCGACGTCAACACCGTTAGCGATCTCTTCCGCTACAAGGTCAACATTTACCGCCTGCGCGAGGAGCGCGCCATCGCTCCAACCACATTTGCCAACCTTGTCTCCTCGTCTCTCTACGCTCGCCGTTTTGGCCCCTATTTCGTCTCACCGGTCGTTGCCGGTCTCGATCAAAAGTCTGGCGAGCCTTTCATCTGCGGCTTCGACAGCATCGGCTGTATTGACTTCTCCAAAGACTTCATCGTCTCCGGCACCGCGGATGACCAGCTTTTTGGCATGTGCGAGGGCCTCTGGGAGCCTGATTTGGTCTGTCTCTCCCTCTTCTGCTCCTCGAGACACGGACCATGGATGTACTGACTCTCGCGCATCTTTCACGTCCCACGCGCAGGAGCCCGATGCCCTATTCGAGACCATCTCTCAGGCCCTGCTCAATGCCGTTGATCGTGACGCTCTTTCCGGTTGGGGAGCACACGTATACATCATCGAGAAAGACAAGGTCACCAAGCGCTTACTCAAGGGTAGGCAGGACTGAGAGTCAGACCCGAGTAAGCATGTCGTGCAGCCAGTACCTGCCCAGGGAGCCGTCAAGCTACCCGTGTTTTTGAGGCTCTTTTGTACGAGTACGTAGAAGGCCTGCTGTTTTCGGGCATCGGAAATGGCACCATGAAATGTCAAGTCGCTTCATTCAGCCATTCACTCAAATGGCGTTCTACTGACTGGCGTCTGACGCTGCCCGTCACGTGGTCCGTCGAATCTCTTGTAAATCCCAACTCTTGGCTCTTCGTAAACAAAACCCGTCATGAACGAATATACTCTCATCCCGCCGAAGCCAGCCGGTACATGTTTCATGACTCTAGGTGGTCTAACTCAAGTGCGGCTACGGAGCCTAGTCTAAATCTTCATTCAAACCCACCTCCGTGACCCGATCCCCGTTTCCCGTCTATTGCTCCTTCTTCGATATGCGAGCTTCGCTGAGCTCTTTTGATGTCTGCATAAATAACTGTCGCTCAAAAATCTTGAGCACTTCGTCCACAAGTCTGGATTCAGCACCAACTCGTCAGCAAGGCGGCCCACCGTAACGGGAGCCGAGTGAAAGAGGCTTGGCTCGAAGCGAAGGCCCCAAGAACGGGGATTCGAGGACGCTGAAGAGGAAAGGGGCGGTGGGGTCTCCAGAGACTTACATGACAGGGGCACTCAGAAAGAGCACCGCTTTCCACTCCGTCCAATTAAGCGGTACAATGGAGAAGAGACTCTGAAGGATGGGGATGTAGAGGAGAGCAAAGTGCAATGCCATAGAGAGGCTGATGGCATAGACAAGCATCATGTTCTTCCACGGTGGCAGCGTGAGCAGCGACTCGCTCGACGACAGCGCATTCATGGCGTTGAACATCTCAATGACGACCAAGATGGACAACGAGACGGTCGAGCCCGCCTTGGCCATATAATTGGAGAACATATCGCACCCAATGATGGGAAAGTCGGTCGAACAATGATGAAAGCGCGATAGTTGCCTAAAGGTGATCTGGGGGCCCTGCGGGTTGTACATGAACCACCAGCCGTAACCGGCCACGGTGGCTATGCCAACGTACGTGCCAATGATCAGATAGCGCAGAAACAGCCAGCCGCTGATGAGAGCCTCGTCACGCTTCCGGGGCCGCCGTCTCATGATGTCGCCGTCCGGAGGGTTGAAGGAGAGAGCCGTAGCCGGAAGGCCGTCCGTCACCAGATTGACCCACAGCAACTGAACGGGTATCAGCGCCTCAGGCATGCCCAGGGCCGCCGTCAGGAAGATGGACACGACTTCGCCAATGTTGGACGAAATCAGGTAGCGGATAAACTGCTGCGTGTTGTTGTAGATTGCCCGGCCCTCTTCGATGGCTACCTCGATGGTGGCAAAATTGCTGTCTGCCAGGACCATGTCGGCCGCCAGCTTCGACACATCGGTGCCGGAGCCCATGGCAACGCCGATGTCGGCCTTCTTAAGAGCGGGAGCATCATTGATGCCGTCGCCCGTCATGGCCACCACCTCGCCCAGAGACTGTAGGATGTCGACCAGTTTGGACTTGTGTCCGGGCTCCACACGCGAAAAGAGCGACGCTCTCTGTGCCGCCTTGAGCTGCTCTCCAGGAGTCAGGCTCTCGAACTCGCGTCCAGTGTAGCTTTTCCCACTGAGATCCTCATGCCAACCAAATACGCCAATCTGCCGGCAGATGCTTTCGGCTGTGTTGCGGTTGTCTCCAGTGATGACGATAACCCGAATGCCCGCTTCTCTGCATAGCTGAATAGATTTCGGTACTTCTTTGCGGGGAGGATCCAGCATACCGACCAGCCCCAGGAAGGTCATCCCCTGCTCGAGCCGCAAGTAGTCTTGCGTCGACTTGGCTGAAAGTAGCAGGCTTCTGGACACGTCATCGATGCTGGCCAGTGCGATGACACGGAGGCCCCTGTTTCCGTATTCCACAACTTCCTTCAATATAAGGTCAGAGAGCTTGTCTTCAAGGGCGACTCTTTTACCGCCGGCGCCGACCAGCGCATGCGTGCACCGATCCAGAATGGACTCGGGAGCGCCCTTGACGAGAAGCTTCTTGGTGTCACCATTCTGAACCAAGACAGACATGCTTTTTCGATCGCGAGAAAACTCGTATGTGGCAAGCCTGGGTAGGCGCTTCTCGTGCGTGGCGCTTGCATGATGAAGGCTGTCGCTGGGATGTGTGCCAGCCGGAGCGCAGGGACCGATCTTCTCGGCGAGCACTCTGAGTGCGCCTTCGGTTGGCTCGCCGACGCTGGAGAAGGCGTCCGTCGCCGTGTCGTAGGCCAGGTGGGCGTCGTTGCACAAGGCGGCAACCTCGGCCATTTGGCGGATGGTGTCCGATTTGGAAAGGAGATCCTCGATGACTTTTCCATAGGCGGTAATTACTCCCTTGGGGGCGAACGTTGTGCCATCCACATCCAACTCAGTCAAATCGAAGCCGTGCTCGTTGAGGTAAACGATTTTATTGACGCTCATCTGGTTCGTCGTCAGGGTGCCGGTCTTGTCCGAGCAAATAACACTGCAGCTGCCGAGCGTTTCGACTGAAGGCAGGCTACAAACGATGGCGTTCTTGGCGGCCATTTTACGGGTGCCGAGGGCCAAGCATGTGGTAATGACGACAGCCAGGCCTTCGGGAATGGCGGCGACGCCCAGGGAGACGGCGATCTTTATGTAGTAGATGGTTCCCTTGGTCCAGCTGCCATGACTGGGATCGTTAAAGTTGGGTATGTTGATGAGCCAAACCAGGACGCATATGACAGTGATGACTTTGGCAAGGCTGTCGCCAAAGTCATTGAGCTTCTGCTTGAGCGGCGTTGGTTCGGAGATCTGCGCCGTGATACTTTCGTGTATGTCTCCAATGGCCGTATTGGAGCCAGTCGAGACAACAACAGCCTTGGCACGGCCAGTCACGACGGTTGTTCCGGAGAAGAGCATGTTGACCTGATCTTGCAGGACGGCATGTTCATCGTCGACAACGACCTCGTGATCCTTGCCGACGCTCTCGCTCTCGCCCGTCAAGATAGACTGGTCGACAGCAAAGCTATTGCTCTCGATGGCGACGACACGACAGTCGGCGGGAATTCGATCACCCACGGAAACGTTGATGATATCTCCCGGCACCAGCTCCTCGGCCCTGAGCCGGGCGACATGGCCTCCATCTCGGATGACATTGGACTCGTTGGCAGAATACTCCTGCAGCGCGCTAATGGCTTTTTCCGCGCTACTCTCTTGAGAAACCCCAACGAAGGCGTTGAGAATGAGTATGGTCAAGATCTGCGCGTTTTCAGCGTGAACCTTGTTGATTATGACTGACGACCATGAGCGCAGGTCAGAGGGAAAATTACCACGACAGGGTCAACAAAAGCGCTCCAGCCACCTTGGTCCTCTAGAAGTGCCAGGACGAAAGAGACGACGGCAGAACCGAGCAGGATGATGACCAGTTGGTCCTTGAACTGCTCGAGGATCAGCTCCCAGAGAGGCGTCGGAGGTTCCTCGGGGATAGCTGTTGCGCGTTAGCAGTCAAGGCTGTAGGGGTAGGGCAGGATGGAGATGAGGATAGGAAGGAGGGAACTTCACCATTGCGGCCGTATTTCCTTCGGAGCTGGGTGACCTGTTTGGTACTGAGGCCATTGTGCTCGTCGACGCCGAAATGGGCAAGTACCGCCGCAACGGGATGAGCGAAGGCGCTCTCCATGAAGATGACGGAGATTCGAGATCGGACGCGAAAAGTCAGACGAGATAGAGAGTAGGAGGTGCAGGATGTACAGGATAGCGAGAAAACAAGGAATGTGAGGAGGAAGCGGACGGGAGGCGGAGAGAGCAGTCAGGAATGATCGGACATGAGCGACGAGGCAACACGGAGGTCTCGACAGCAGAGAAAGGCAAGGGTAGAAGGAAAGGTTGGAAAGTCTGCTAGAAGAGGAAGAGTGGCAGCCACAAGGAGGCAGCGGCCGAGATAAATGCGATGATAGTAGGCAGACAGAAAAAAATGCAGAAGGTAGAAGAAGAGAGCGCGAGTGCGTAGATAGGCCGGTCGTCCGTCTGTCCTCGGGCCCTGAGCGCGGAAGCTTAAACAAAGGGAATCCATTTACGTGTCCGTTTGAGACGGCCGGACCGGATGGCTGGTGTATGGGTCACTCTACCTTCCCCAGACAGCTCCCACGAGCAACAATGTATGTATCCTCTGAAAGTACCGATACCTCCACAATACTCGAAGAAGACCGGAAGCCTACCCAGCTTAGGCCTAGCTCGAGCTCCGCCGCACTCCCAACCTGCAAGTGGAGGAGCGACAGGTTTCCGTGGCTTTCCCTTGCCGATGAGGATGGAGAGAGAACCACAAAGCCGGCAAGCACGGGAATATGTGGGTGAACGTACTTGCACCAGGAGGAGAACAGTTGATTGGCGCAGGTAGGCTGAAGGGCCAAGAACGCGACACAAGGGCACCCTGAGACGTGCTAAAAAGCATGTATCGCGCTTGTCGTGCGTCTGGTGTCACGGCACCGGATGCCGAGGCGGAGGCTGTGATGCCGCTTATGCCACCAGCTCACAGACTAGCTGATCAGCCAGCTAAGTTAGTTGGTGACTCCGTATAGTTTAAGCAACCATGGAAAAGCCCAATAATGGTCACAGCTGGCGGCTCCTTTGCGCCTGCACTCGCAGTCTTTGCTCGGCACCAAGTGCCGTCCATTCATGCGGGCAGATGCGGCTATCGGTCCGTCGACAGCTGTTCTCAGTTGTGTGGCTTAGACGTTCACCGCCACACTGAGGTTGACCGCACGGCTGCCGTCGACGTCGCCGAGGTAGTAGTCAGTCCGTCAATCTGCCCTCGGATGGAGATCACAGATTATGGCACCGTACAAACATATACGTTAAAAAACCGCAGAAAAATTCCATATTCTAATAAAGCCGCGGCTGGCTTGAACCTTAGAATGAGGCCCCCGATGGCGAGGGCCTCATGGCGCCAACGCGTAAGTCGAACACAGACCGCCAGGATTCCATGAGTTGATAGCCCAACAAACCGACCCCAGGCAGCCAGCTCATCTTCCTCTTTCTGATGCCTTCCATCTGTTAGGTCCAAGTCAGAGTACCTGCCATCGTCACAGTCTTGTGTGAGCGTGACCGGAGACGGCCAGCTCCTCCAGGACCGCCGGTCATCGTCATGGTTTTAACCAGCTCCTTCTATCGTCGTGGACGAGGCCGGCTGCTTGTGAATATAGATGGCCAGGCCCGGAAATCAAGATCTAGAAGACGACGCTGCTACCCGGCGTGGCCCCTTCATTTCCTTACCTTCTTTTCTTCTCATCCAATCTCACGCTTCTTGACCTTCTCCTCTCCTTCCTTCCCTTCCACCATTCCCTTCTGTCTCCCGCCTTCATCTTCTCTCTCATTTCATCCGCTGGAGCGCCATCTTCACCTTTGCCCCCCCCGTCTCGTGTCTGCATCATTCTTCTTCCTCCCACCACCGCCTCTTCGGCCGACCAGCCATGTTTTGAGATTCTACAAAGGTCTCCGGTTGGCTCTTCCTTTTTGATTCTTCTTTGGCTGCCTTCTTGGAACCAGGTTTTGCATTTTTGTTTTTTTGGACCTCATCGTCTCAGCCTCTGGCGCCGCAGTATGTCCGTCAGCCCGTCACCAGTCTCCTCTGTCGGAGAGTCCGTCTGCCATGCCACCTGCTGCAGCCCCAGCCCTCGTATCAGCTCCGACTCAGACCCAGACCCTCTGCATTCGCACATAACGACCCTCGGGCTCGAGCACCTCCACATTGATGGCATTCATGTTCTCGAAACGTCGCACAGTATCGAAAATCTTGGTCATACACTCCGCGCGCCTGCTGGACATGCTTTCGTCGAAATGTCTCAAGGACCCGGCGATCATGGCTGTTCGGACCAACGGCCTCAACAGGTACGCCCTTTTCAGAAGTGGATTCGCTTCCTACAAAGAAGGGCGAGACAGAAACCCTCAGTGCCGGCGACGGATACCCTTCTACGATGGTTCTGGGCTCCCGAGTATGTCGAAAAAATCTTCCCTCGTCCTTCCACCAACCGCATGTCGTCTTCCGGGTCTTCGTTCAGGTTTGTCTCGGCTGTTCGAAGTGCTAGTGTCAGCCTCGCCAGCATCAGTGAGGTCACGCGGTCCAAGAGAAACGGCACGTTCTCCCAGGCCGTCTATCAAACCGAACATGGCAGCGGTACCTCTACTTCTAGGCACCGGATCTCAGAGGACAGCTTATGGTCGAAAAGGATGTGTCCCATGACGCTGCCGCCACCGAGCGTTCTATGCAATGTCGTCGCATCTTGGAGGAGCTGATCAATACGGAAGAGGTCTAAATTGGGGAAGTTCGCTTTCTTATGAATGTGGGCGATGTTATGATTCCCTTTTACTCTGCCCACTAGGCTGACCGAAGATGATCACGTAGGTCTACATCACAATCCTCGCCTCGCTTCCGGCAACGTGCATTGGTCTCCGGTCTTCCATCAACAAGAATTTGACCGACTTCGTCGAGCTTCACGAGGAGATTCTGGGTGATCTGCACCGTGCAGTGTCTCATTCAGAGTACACTCTGCCACCCATTCCCGTGAGCATATTCTCCGCCGCAAAGCCGGCTGCTGCTGAGGCTTCTTCTGCAGGACATCGCCGATGGGCTAGCCTGGACGGGACATTGGAGAGTAATGACAGGATCAAGCGGCTTCATAGCGTTTCCGGAGCATTGGCAGAGCCTCAGGTGGTGGCTGAGGCGGCTAAGGTCTTCATAAAAAAGGTATTACCCCAGTGTCGTAATTTGTTCTTCATTCTACTTTCTCCTCTTTGCTACTGTTTTTTTTTGGCTGAGATACAATCAAATCTCGCTTTTGTCCGAATTATGAGAAGAACTAAGCACCGCTAACCCGCCATCAGATGAACCGTTTCTTCATATATAAGGAATATGGAGCAAAGTATGAGTTGATCAAAGATGTTGCGTCCGCGGACCAAACTTTACCTCAATGGGAATCGTATCAGAAAGGCCTTGAGGCCCTCGTATCAATGCTCGGCTCTGCCAAGAATACTGAAGATAAGGCAAGGAAAGCTCTGACCATGGGTGATCTGTTGGTCAAGGTAAGTGGCGGGACTGTGAACTGGTCAAAATGGCCCGAGTTCATTCTGTTCACCAGCCAATTCAGAGAGTGTGCAAATACCCGCTTCTTTTTGCCGAACTTCTCAAATATACTTCTGTATCCGACTGTCCCAACTCACATATGGAGATTGACAGTGCCCTGATGAGATTACGAGTGATCACGAACGAGATCAATCGAGCAACGGACAATACGATAACAAAGGCCATACTTGAGAGGACTTGGCTTTTGCAGGATAGGCTTGTCTTTCCGCATAAGGTGAAGACGGAGTTTCGTCACGATTGCAGTGAATGAACTAACGCTGGTATTTAGAGACTTGATGCCGCTTCAAAAAACCGAGTCCGTTCCTTTGGACAAATTCGTCTTTGCGGAACGCTGCACATCTGCTGGAAAACACCACTGGGTGTCGATGGACAGTACTTGATATGCCTACTATATCGCGATGTTCTCTGCTTTGCCTCCGCAGGTAAAGCATATCCAATCTACATTATTCAGGCCTGCATCAATCTAAATGACCCCAGTGTAGAGGAAGCCGACAACGGTCGAGGTAACTAAGAATATTTGCCGATCATCCTGCCCTGGCATAAGCCTCTAGCTAACGGCGTGGAAGGGCTGCAGTGCCACACGGCGCCATTTTCCTGGAAATTAGTTTTTGAGTGCAACCATCATCTGTATGAGATGATGATGACGGCATGTATATCGAAAGAAGAATTGGAATGGCAGACCAGACTGGCCCGGCCGGTCAGCAACGGTTCGAGCAGCTGTGAGTCAAAAGAGCCTACAATGTGCAGTTCTCTAGACTTAAACATAAAATGTCTTGGTTCGGTATTCGGGAAGCCCGGTATGTGTTTTGTTGGCGAGTCAAGACTTTCTACTGACTTTTGCAGGAACCATGGCCCGGCGTGTGTCCATACATCGAGCAACGACGATCGGTCCCAAGTCACCGCTGTGCCAGGTTGTATTAAAAACACGAGCGTCGTGCGCGACTCCGGAAACATGGCCTCGGCAGCGCTGACAATCAACCGATCACAGTCTCTTCTCACGACGCAAGCCCGGATGCCTGTTCTCGCGCCGACACGAAGCGAGCGCGCCCGGCTGGAGGCACTGTTGGCCGACGTCTGGACTCGAGAAAGCTTACCATTTCCCGGCATGATGCGGGCACGAAGTGAGCATCTGTTTCGGGCGTCGGCATCGACAATGATGAGAAAATTCAGTGTTACGAGTATAGTCAATTCCTTTTCCCGCAAATCGCTTAGCCTCTCGCACAAGTCAAAATCGGGCGAGGATTCGCTTTGCAGAATGGAAGCCAAGGGCCGCAGTCGGAAGGACTTGTCGGAAGACGGCTGGCCAGAGTGCAAAGCCGTCAGTACCGACAGCGTTGGCCGGACAAAGAAAAGACTTCGAACCGGTCCACGATGCCCTCAAGGCGATACGAAATGGAGGCCATTTGGTCCGGATGGGGCGGTGGGTCCGGAAGACGCTGGCTACGCAGAGACGGTCAAGGTAGCAGAGGAGGCTCGGGTGTTGCGCGTCACATCAGCGCACAGCTTGCGGGCGAAGCACAGCGAAAAGCGGAGGCCAGGACAGGCTAAGGATGATTGTCAGCATGGAAAGACACTGGAGGAGAGATTGTGCAGCGGCCGATGGGCCAAGTCTGTGGCTATTGGCGGCAGAGATGAAGGCTCAAGCCATGGATTCAAAAGTTTTTTCCGCTGATTGCTCTTTGGCCGAGATGGCGGCCCAGTCGCATGCGATTCGAAGGCATGTACCAAAGGGAAGTGGGCGGATCATCAGTTCGTCAGCGGAACAGGCGCAGGTTCTGTCATGGTGAGCAGGCAGTAGCTTTGTATGGCAGCAAGACATTTCGACATGGACCATCGTTTAACGAGCGAAGCAGGGCTTTGGGGGGTGTTGCGGTGCTACTGACGTCAGCAAGTCGACCCGTCGTGATGTTAAGTACGAATACAAGTCCGTCCCGCCATGCGAGGGAGACGGGGGAATTTCTATTATTGTGGTCCCCCGCTTGGGGAGAGGAGGGGCCGGCTCGAAGGAACGATGACGTACTTTCGTACCTCGTTTCCTCGCTCAGCTTGCCAGCGTCCTGCAGGCACCAGACGGACACAGGCGGACAGGCGAGTTCGGGCTTTGTTTAAAACCCGTCCACCACCAACCAACTATCTTTTCCTTCTCTCTTCCCCTCCTCCAGACACACAACTCACTCTGGAAACATCAGCCTGCCAATTGAGCCATTTCGGTATCCACCCGACTCGTGCACGTGCTAACGCAACTGGCGCAACCGAACCCCGCTCTCTGTTTCTGTTCGTCGACGACGCAAAGTACAAGATGGTGCGAGGCGAGGCCACCAAGATCAAGGTCCACTACAAGGGCAAGCTGGATGACTACTTGGTGTTTGTGGACGATATGGACCTGTACAAGAAGTGGCTCAGCGACAAGAGCATAACGCTGGCACACTTCATTTCCACGTTCAAGATATTCTTGACGCACCAGTGAGCTGGGAGCCCTTGGCCTCCACGGGGCGACACCGGTAGATGCAGGCGACTTACCTTGACGATTACAGGCAAGGGGCACAGGGCACCTACGATGCAGCGCCCAAGGGTACACTCGCGTCCGAATTTGGCACAGAGGACGAAGACGAGGTGATTAAGAGCATTCTGGAGAAAGGATCCACGCAGACGATGGAGGTGAGCACCATCAAGTGCCCCTGTGGAGGGTGGTTATATACTGAACAGTAGCTGATAACGCGCGTGATGAAGATGCCTGGCCGACAAGGCGTGACGAACGACTCTATGAGCTCGATGAAGGCGCGCTAAGTGTACAGTCAAAGCCGGGCATGATGCGTGAAGAGTGGAAAGTCTCTTGAAGGCTTCCCTGACCTTTATTCTCCGGACAAAAAAATATAATAATCTCATCCCGGTCGCCATGCATGTGAAAAGGTGGAATATTGGTGGCTGTTGTAGCCCTCAATCGGTACTGGATTGAGGTCGAAGCTCAATTGGGTTCCCGTGCCCCGAGGGCGGTGATCTGGTGATTCCTCCGAGATGCCTCTTGCCGCTTTTCCTTGGCGGCAGACGCTGCAATTGCCAATCGCTTCGTGAGTGTCGTCCTGGATCCCTCCGCCTACAGGGATATCATCACCATCATCCCAGGATGGCCGAGCCCCTGATGCCAAAGACCAAGGCCCCTTTCGATTGTCGTGACCTTCCTGATGTTGTTGATGGAAGCGTGGGGCCCAGAAGCCACCACAAATTGGTCGTCTTTTCGGCCGAGGTACAGCAGTTTCTTCGGGACTCCATTACGGAATAGCATGCTACTTTTCTGGCCCCACGGGATGTCCATACCTTGGCTCTGGTAGGCAGCAGACTCAATCGTTGGCAGCTCCAGAATCAGCCCGCAATCGACGAGCCTCAGGATTGCCCCTGAGACGAGGGAAATCAGGACACTGCCTTCGACCCTGACAGGGTAGGCCTTGTCACCGATGGTGACCTCTTCGGAGGGACTTAAAGTCACTGTTCTTCCTCAAACCAGCCTCGGTGGCTCATTGCTGTAATGTTCGCTCCCGAGTCATAGATGAAGTCGTTACTCAGGCCAGAGGATGCCTCACTGCCTGTGTTACTGACCATTTTGATGACCGGGTCTGCCGAAGACGTTGGCGGGTCACTGGATGGATCGGCCAGTGTCGACGGGCACGAATCTTTTCTCCGACTACTAGGCATTTCGTCCGGTCCAACTGGGGTACACCGGTGAGGCCGGGAGGCGAGCGTCACAACTCGCCTACCTCGTCTCATCCGCACGTTGAATCCGCATCACCTCGTCCCCAGAGCCCCCCATTTCACCCGCCATGTCCAGCTGGTCCTGCCAGCGTTCTCCCACCCGCGGAGAATCGCCGAAAGCACCTCCGGCCACCACGCGCTGGGACCGCTGCGAAAAAGCGCAATGGTGGCAGCTCCCGTTAAGCCACCCCGACTACCACCGCCCAGCCGGAAGTCTCCTCTAAACACTCCGTAGCCCGTGTCTCTCATCTCGGGTGTTGTGGGAACGGGCGGTCGACACATCAACGACGTGGGCTAGTGCCTGCCACCTTAAAAGTTCAAAAAAAAAGCGCAAGGCGGCTATGACGCCCGCCAAATTACCAATCAGCGCTGTCCACGTTCCCCGCACTGCTGGGCCATGGCTGCCTGGGTCGCCAATCAAATGCGGACCGGCCTGCACACTTTTTTTAACCCTGTGATCGGGGCTGCATGCGCCGAAGCTGGAGGCCCTACTTCGTACGAAGTAGAGACAGCGGCGCTCTGATTGGCTTGAATGCATGGGGTGCTCACAGTCCCGCAGAGCAGCGCGCTTGAAAGGTTCCACACCCCTACAGGCTGCCCGCTCTCTCGGAAGGAAATTCAACTTCGGCGGCTAGCTAAGTGTTCAGATATTCGTTCGTTGCATTGGCCCAGCTCCCTCCTCCTCCTCTTTCTTCCCTTCTCTCCTCTTTCATCCCCCTCCATTTCTTCTTCTCCTGCCCGTGATCACCCGTCTCTACTTTCGACGCAGGCTACTCGCTCGAACTGTGGCAATTCTCCCTTCGCCCTGATTCCTTTGGTCCTTTGTGCAGAGGCCTAAAGCCCGCTCATCGACCGCTCGGCCCTTGCTCCGGTTAGCCAGATTATCTTGGGCTGCAAACATCCGATTTAGTCGTCTCATATTATCTAATCACAGACAGTCAGACGCATAGGCTGCTACGGCTCTCTCCCCTGACCCTCGCTCAGACCTGGCTCGAGTTGCTCAAACCTGGTTGGCCCTCGCCCACACGGTCAGACCCTCCGGAAGTATTACTCGCGGAGAAAATCCATACCGCCATGGCCTGACCCACGCGGGTCTATCTGGTCTTCGAAGCCGCCGGGCCGGGTCACATTGCAACCTCCTTCCCGACCCCCTCCTGGTGCGGAAGACAAGAGGAAACAGAAACCTGTCTCTAGTTCACTCGTATGCCTGCTGCGACAAAAAAGAATCAGCAACCGTCGTTCCGCAAGTTAACCCTATCCGTGAGGCCCGACACTACGCCCGTTCTCGCCCGTCTCGCCCGTCGCTACCATTTAACACAAGGCAAAAGTCGTAGTCTTACTCCTCTTCCTCTCCGAGAGACAGGCAATATCGACGCTGCCTCGCCATTTCTGATAGGGTCCAACGTCTCCCCTGCTGTCGAGACTATTCCGCTCCCAGTCGTGCTACGCTCTGATTACAATTGAGGAAAGAGCTCCGTGCCTTATCTCTGTCTTTTTCGATAGCCGTTTTCACCGCTACTGCTACATACCCACGGATCTAATTAGTGGGACTTTGTGAATTTCTGTATCTTCTTTCTAGACGGGTCTCGCGGGAATTTACCGAATCAACTCAAGTATCGTCACACAGTCCAGCGTTCACGACAGGACAAGCTGTGGTCCGGGACTGACCGCCTAGAACGTAGATGGAACTTGGCGGTCAGGAGGAAGAAAAAAGAAAAGGAGTTTTGAGATCCAAGTTCAGAGGCAGCAGCTGGATGCTGATCAGATCACCGCCATGGGAAAGCTCATAAAAAACCATTGGGCCCGCCTTATCGTCCTCACGGCGGCAAGCTGTACGCATCCTCAATAGGAACGCCCAACATGTGGTCCGTCTCGCTGACCAAGAAACTCGGTGTAGATCAAGTCGGCGCCGCAATTGAGGGCTTTTTCTGGCCCAAGATATTCTGGGACTTTCTGACTAGAAATCTCGAAGTCGCCGTTAAGCCTGTTCCCGTCCTGCAAATCATCAATCTCTTATTTGGTCTCGGGCTCTTCGCTCTTGAGTGACCGCTGACCTTTCTCGCCGGTACGGGCCTCCACCGCTCACTCGAGTTTCGACTGGCATTCCTGCCGCTGTCGGCGCTTGCCTCGGCCCTCATGTACCAGTCGATCAATCCAGCCATCCACTATACCGTCGGCATGGCCGCCTACTTCTGGGCATATAGCGAAGGAGAGGTACGTGTGTCCGCCGTCATCTCTGTCTGTGCCCAAGGACTGCTACTGACTTGATGGCGATGGTCAGATGATTTGCGCAAAGCCCTGGACTTTGCCGCCGAGGGGTGGCTGGGGAGGCGTCACTAAATCCTAGAAGAGGACGAGGAGGTCTATCAAGTCAGGCTGGTCATGTGAGATGGCCATGTGTGACGGTCATGTAGGATGGCAATGTGTCATGACGACCTATACTGGCTTCATTTAGCGTTGAACGTTACTGCTCACGAGCCACACCCAGTCGATTAATATACTTCCTTGCCCGTTATTCCGGAAGCATCTCGAAACGATAAGTTCGGTGGTGGAGGCAAAGGGGGTCGAACATTGTTGTTGCACGACGCCTGCCCCAACTTCTCGAGGGAAGTCCCGGAACCAGATGTTCGTTTTGATTGCATCCGTGATGCGTGGCGTAGCGAATAGAAGAAGTTAATCATGTCACAAGATACGGAAAGTTGCAGGCTACACGATGCCTTCATGAAAATAAAAATATACTGGGAAAGCAACAGGACAGGGGGGGGCAAGGGAAGCCGAGTAGGGAAGTTGAGTTTGGGGCTTGCAGCGTTGCGCGGTTCGGCCGCCGAGGCTAGTCCCACGCTGTCACGTGATTGACAGGAAGGCGGGAAAAAAAAGGGGAAAGGGTGTGGAAAGCCATGGGTTTGGGGAGTGGTGATGAAGCGGCGGCCGGTGTAGCGTTGGAGGGAGGGGGGAGCCGCTGGCGATGACGATGACGGTGAGAAAGGCGAGGCAAGACACGAGATGGGCGCTGTGGCCAGTTGGAGCCGAGCAAGGGCATGGGAGGGAAGATAGATATGGTGGCAGATGCGAGGCGGGCCGAGCATGCGGCATGGACAAGGCGATGAGCAGCCCTCGAGACGGAAGTGGACGTGAGACAGCATACAAAAGTATGCATGCATGAATGTATGCATGTGCGTGCGGACGGGCAAGAAAAAACGGCGATAACATCAATAACAACAGTGGATGCCACCCTCTTTTCCCCTCCGCTCCCCCCTTTTCCCAGATAACAAGAATGCCCGCATGTGCTGGCCACCCTCACCGCTCAAGGCGGTGACGACCGTGGCGCGGACGAAAGCTTGTGGTAGCGAACGACCTCAACGCCATGCTCGTCAAAGGTGCGTTCCGAGACGAGTCTTTGGCCGCTAAAGTATGGGATGATCTTCCGCCAGAGGAGCCAATAGAAGGCGGCGACGGAAAAGGTGCCGACGCCGATGAGGGGGAAGATGTAGTAGGAATACTCGCCCTGCTTGGGCGAATTTCTTGGCGGCACCAGGGGTGCGGTGACGAGCAGCAGGTTGGCAGCCAGGAAGACGAGAGACACGGGTAGGTAGGTCGTCCATGGGGACGTCCACTGCTCCGACTTGCGGTGTTGCAGCCAGATCAGGCCGGCGACGACAGACAAGTTGACCCAAGCCGTGGCGTACGAGGTGTTATCGAAGTTGAGCGCCGACCGGTTAACATACTGTCCAGGTCCAGAGAGACCGCACTCGGGGACCAAGTGGGGAATGAATTTAAGAACCGAGGAGGAGAGGGACGAGGACAGAATGGTGGGCGTGGAGAAAGGGAAGGGGGGGAAGGGGTTAGGAGCACAGCGACTAAGAAACCCTGAACCGTACGAGTTGATGATGAGTGTATACACACGGCCTGGCGGAGGGATGACGAGGACAATGACGGTGATGAGCCAGTACAAAAAGAACTGCCGCCGGAGCGTTGGTCAGTCGCGGGCTCGACAACACTAGCTCGATAAATCGCCACCACGGCTGGCGGTGCGTTCACCACGGCTGCTTACCGAGCTGGCCGGGGTGTTGAAAGGCCGGTTTGAAGCCCAGAAGCGGCTAAAGGGTAGCAGGCCTTCCTTGGCCAGCTCCTGCGTGATGCGCGAGACGGTGAAGCTGGTGGCCAGGATGTTGCCCAGGTTGC
>KN173758.1:90603-108519 GCA_000758425.1 Nilaparvata lugens yeast-like symbiont | reverse complement strand
GTTAGTGTAGCATTGTGCATAGCATACTGGCACTACCGAAATCTAACAGCAGCGAGAAGCTGAATTTTTTTCGGGGGAGGGTTGTGGTGTTGGGGTAGGCTTTACATGGGAAACTAGGAAATCTCCAAGTCACGTGTATAATCACATGACCAAAATCTTCCGGGATCCTCAGGCGATGAAAGGCTTTCACGTCGGGCAGCTGAGGATCCGAGGATTTGGCGGAAAAGGAGGCATATCTCAGTTAGGGCACGCACATATATAAATAGGAGCCCGAAAGGTCTAAGAAATAGATTTTACTTCTCTTTCTTAGAGAATCAACCACATTTCCTCAAAGAGCTCTCCTACGCTGCGCGCTGTAGGGACGAGCCCCGAGGGAGCCGGTTGAACCCCGTGGGAAGGATCCTCAAGGGTAGCCAATTCCACGTGATTTGGCGACCCGTGCAACAAGAAACAGTCAGTCTTGGGGGCACCCAAGGGCACAATGGAAGAGGCGAAATGATCATGAAAACGATAGATGAATACAACTGCCTCAGACCCTAGAGACCGGGCGTGGCCCAAGTCTAAATACACGAAGGGTATCGGTAGTGCCGCAACCGTACCGTATATCCGGCCTTCCCATCCCTGCCTCTCGTCTTTTTTGCTCCCTTCCGCCGCATAGCCGCGCCTCTACGGCGGAGTCATTTCCTGCTCCAGCAACTTGCGCACTTCTGCCTCCAGGTTTTGCTGATCCGTCCCGCTCTCTGCTGCGCCGGTCACTTTATTTGCGAGCTCAATCTTCTTCTGGCACGCCTTGTAGACGAGCTCCTCGATCGTATGCGCCGAAATGAGCCGCACCACCTCCACATCTCTCTTTTGTCCCAGCCGATGCGCCCGGTTCTCCGCCTGGATGTCGTCTTGCGGATTGTCTGATTGATCGAAGATGATGACCTTGTTGGCCGCCGTCAGGTTGATGCCCGTACCGCCTGCCCCGGTGGTGAGGAGGAATACGGGAATGTTTTTGTCGTTGTTGAACTCGTCGATGAGCGTTTGCCGCTCAGACACGTTGGTGTTGCCCATCAGTACCCGGTGGTCGATGCCCTGGAGCGCCAGCACTTCCTGGAGGAGCTCGATGAGCCGCGAAAACTTGCTGAACACGAGCACCCGGTCTCCGTTCCTCCAGTATTGCTCAATCAGCTCCAGTAGCTTCTTCGTCTTACCGCTGTCAAGTTTTGCTGACTCGGGCACGTCAAACTTGGCCAGGTACTGCGGATAGTCGCGACACCAGAGATGGAGTTCAAAGTCCGATGAGTTCTTGAGCTCCTGGATCAGATGCCTCAGTTCGGTCTGGTGAAGTTCCGACTGCGGCACGTTCTGCATCAGCAGCTCGCCCATCGCCAACACCTTGTCGTCCGAGAAGTGACGGCGGAAGAGCAGAGGGTGTAGGGCGGCTTTCCGCAGCTGCATCCACACGTTTTTCTGGTCGTTCTGCCGTCCTCCTCCCCACCCGACGCGCTGCGACGGCTCGAGCCGGAAAGTCTGCTCGTATTCGTCGTATACGGGCCTCTGTGTCTCGCTCATCTCGCAACGAACCACTGTGCATATCTTTCGTGGCATATCTGCGAGCACCTGGTCCTTGCGCCGCTGCAAGATAAAAGGCTCCAGGATAGTCCGCGCCCTCTTGACCCGCTCGCTGTATAGGAAGGCTTCGTTCGACACGTCTCGGATGGTGACTTTCTGGCTGAAGATGTGTCGAATGTGTTGCATGCAGCCTTCGAACATGCGGGGGTTGATGAAGTTGAGAAGCGATGTCATTTCTAGGAGATTGTTCTGTACCGGCGTTCCTGCGAGTCATCTCTCAGCCCTTTTCTCTCTTCTAAGCCGCCTCGTCGGTCTCGAGCAACGTAAGAAAGTTTTGTCCAAGCGAAATGACATACCTGTCAGCAGTAATTTCCACGACGCCGGAATTCTCTTGAGATCGCCGTAAATCTTGGTCTCGGGATTCTTCATCTTGTGTCCCTCGTCAAAAACTGCCGCGTTGAGGGCAAGTGACTTTATGGCATCAACGTCCTGCTCAGAGTTGATCTGTGAGTATGTAGCCAACACGACGTGATAGGCAGCCGGCTCTTGCTCGATCACCATGGCTATCTCGGCTCGCTCAGCTTGCGATCCTCGGTAGCCCATGACGGAGAGTCCCGGAGCAAACTTTTCGAATTCGATTAGCCAGTTATTGTACGTGCTGGGCGGCACGACGATCAGGTTGGGCCATGGCCGTCTCACGCCGCCACGCTGTCGCTCGTGCTCCTCGACGAGATGGCAGATGAAAGAGATGACCTGGCAGGTCTTGCCCAGGCCCATTTCGTCCGCGAGTATGCAGCCGATCTGCTTTTGATAGAGCAGTGACATCCAATTCAGGCCAAAAAGCTGAAAGGGCTTCATCTCGCAATGGCCGTCCATGAGCCTTGGCTGTCGCGACAAGGGCGGTCGCGTATAACGGCAGCTTCCGGAACTTGTCGGGGTCGGGGGCATGTACCTTTCGGGCGATGCTCGTCCGCTTCGCTTTTCGAGTCCGAATGAATCTCCATGACGCCCTTGACCGTCCGGGCTTTGGCCTCACACTGAGCCACGACATTGTCAATGTAGGAAACGGCATGTATGAACTCGCGGACACATTCCACAATAGAATCCCCGAAACTGATTCTGGCCGTTTTACGTGATCCGGGTTTTGCGTTAGTAGAAACTCGTCTCGCCTGCGCCAGGCTGGCAAAAGGGCGGCCGGCCACAAAAGGCTCCAGGACATTCTCTTTCAGACCCGTCATGGCGCCCAGCTCCTGGAGAGTGCTTCGGTTGATGCATTTCAAGACGCTCGTATCTTCGTCCTGGCAGGGTTCGGGCGATTCTTCCGCCTGGTAAGCGTCCTCGTCATTGTCAACAAGGCCGACGGCCAGCGGATCCTCGCTCGATAGAAATGCGGGCTTTCCCATCTGTGTGGATGAACCCCCCCGTTTTCGCAAGCCCTGAACCAGGCGGCGCTTCGGCGCTTTCGGCGCCAGTGGGGAGACGATGATGGTGGGTTCGTCTTCCCGCGAGTCTTTCTGTGAGACGTGTTTGTCGGATTGCCTCAAGGGTTGCCTCATGGTGCCCTTGGAAATCAGCCGGCGACTTTTATTTGGCTTGGCAGCAGGCATGACGGGTAGTTTCGGTGATTTGGGTTTGGACGAGTGAGAGTCGAGCCAAACGAGGGCATCCTCAACATCGTTTCGGCACGCCTCAAGAGCTCGCCTTACAAAGTCGGACGGATACTTGTCACCATAAGCATCGTAAACCTGTCGCAGCTTCCTCCTAGTTTCCCGCTCATTAGCAGCGGGGTTGAAGGCGAAAGTGGCGAGCTTTGCTTTGAAGGCAGTGGGGCGGATGTCGCCGCGCGAGGGCGCCCGGTCGGATTCGTCGTCCGATATGAGGTTAATGGTCTCCACAAGCGGTCTCTTGGGCGCCGCGGCAGCAGCCGGGCGAGGCGGCTGGAACACTGTGCCGGCTGGGGCAAGGCGTGAGCCCAGTCGCGACGGCTCCAGGCGCGGCTGAAAGGGTGACGACGCCGGAACCTCGACGATGCTCGGTGGTGACGAAGGCTCAGATGGTTTGGTGGAGGAAGGGCAGATAATTTGCGTCGGCTGAGTCGAACCTGCTCGGTCTCGCCAAAAAGCTGTGGGAGAACAGGGGATGGTATCGCCGGCGAGCTCGTCAACGTCGCGTGCTGGCGCTGCGGCTCGGGCTTTGTTCGGAGGTGTTCGAGATGCGACATTGACGTGCCCCATTGGCAAAGGAGAAGAGCTCCAGGCCATTTCACGAGACACCTACCGTGGCTCAGGCACGTTCGGAGAGAGGCTTTCAGGTCATCCGAGGAAATGGGGGCAGGGAAAGGAGGCTAAACCAGGACGAGGCACGGGAAGGGGTTTGGGAGATACGGCTGTGAATTGGGGAGGCTAAAGAGCCCTCTCCTCTCTCAGTAGTCGTATTCAACTGCGGTTTCGTGGAAAAGACAATAAACGGGCTGGGTTAACCGGGTTGGAAAGAATAATATCTATGGCGATTCTGGCCGACTTTTCGTGACAGCCTTTAGACGCGCCTCAGTAGGGGGACAAGGGGTGGCATTTCGCAAAGTCACGTGGCAAAATTATTCCACCCCCCCCGCCCCGTGAACCTGAAGCTGGCGGCGCCCATGAGGCATTGAAAGGGGCTTGGCTCGCCTTGTGCAATCCAGGCAGACCACACGAAATCCTCATCTCGCGCCGGGAAGCCAGAGGTCGGAAACTTCTACTTGTCGTTTTCCACAAATCTCCATACAACACCCTGTCTCGCCAGCTGGCGCACAAGCAGCCATGGCCACGCGACGCATCATCGCCACCGAGAAGACGATCCTCGAGAAGGACGACCAGGCCAACGAAAAATCCAACATCAGCCCGGCCGTACCCAAGTAAGCAAAGATGGCAGCGGTGCACGCCACAGTTTCGGCGATACGTATGCCTGCCCCGCTGACTCCCGTCCGTCCCCGCCGGGCTCAGACACGTCATCATCAAGCTTCTGGCCTTCACCTTGGCCATGATCATCCTCCCGATCGGCTCTTACTTTGTCACTGTTGACACCGTATTCAAAGGCATGCTGGCCTTCTGCCTCCGCTCTTTTGTCTCTCGCGTATGCCTTTACTGACAGTCAGCAATAGGCAACTCGTCCTATGCCGGGGCAACGGCAGCGCTTCTGACCAATGTTGTACTCATTTCCTACATCGTCGTCGCCATGAACGAAGATGAGTCCGGAAAAACAGCTATCGGCGGAAACAAGGCTGTGGAAAGCAAGAAAGATCGCTGATTCTGACTGGCAATGCAATGCCTGCCTGTTCATCACAGCTCACTTACCACATCCATCTTTTTTACGTGTCTAGCGCAGCGGTACAGTCGATGGCCTGGCAGCAAAGTTCACAAAATTCGGCTACAAAAACAGCGCTTTAGGTGTACGCGGGTCATGTTCCTCTTGTAGAATCAATAAATGTGTACCATAAGCCGGGGTCCAAACTGAACCGCTGCCGCACCCTCATCTATATGCAACGTAAAAACTGGTCGGTAGGTGATGATTAAAAAATGTCCTTGCAGGCACAGTTTTTCCCTTTCGCATTTATGGCCTTTCGTTTTTTGACCTTTCAGCGCTCATGAGTCGTTAATAAGCCAACACCCGACGCCTCATAAGAGGTCCGCTTCGAGCGTACCTTCATATCCCTGATCCATGCATTATAAGTCGCGGCCAATGCCCGTCATAAGCTCATTGTTCACGCAGCTCCATCGTGTCGGGTACCGCGTTCAGCTTGCGTAAGGGGAGCGCGTCCTAGACATTACGCCACCGGATCACCGGACCAGACGTGTGCTTCATTTTTTCTATTGGCGGTTTCCCGATATACCGTGAAGCTTAAGGCCAGTCCAGTGGACTAAGAGGATGGGAGCTGGTCATCACCATTTAAACGTGCTCTAGGCGTCTTTGCTAAATCGACGGCTGAACCAGCTCTTGCGCCTCTGTGGGCCGTCGTCGGGTCGTTGTGGTGGCGACATTTGGCGACTGAGGGTCGACGCCTGCTTCGGCGGCACGACCGGCCTGGAGTCGTACTGGCCCAAGTCGGTGTTGGGGTGTTGTATGACTTGGTGGGGGTAGCCGTTGGCTCCTGGGCCGACAGAGAAGTTGGGTGGCTGGTGGGCCTGGGCCTGGGTGAAGCCGATGTCGTAGTCGTTTGCCAGCTCTCGGTGCTTTGCCGTCGAGACGCGGTTCACAGAGCTGTTATCGCTGCTAGTCGGGTCGGTTTGGTAACCAGCGGGGTCCGAGTTACCACTAGGCGCAGCGGACGTAACGGTTTCGGAAGATCGGTCTTTGTGTGGGAGCGGGTAGACATCCTGATCCCGCCCGTGAGTGTGATATTGCTGATTCTCGGGGATCATTCGCGGGCCGCGATCACGCGGGACCGGCCGAGCGCCAGCATTGCCATAGCCGCCATGGCCCTGTTGAGGCTCTAAATAGCTGCTCCTCGCCGTGGCGGGATTTGGGGACCCGTAATGCGTTTCCGCCCTGTACGAGGTTGGGCGGTTACCATGATAACTATCCTGGGGGTGTCGTGGCGGGTGGCGGAGTTGCGAACCGCCTCGTTGGCTCCAGTTGCCCGACGGTTCCGTATCTGCGACCAGTCAGGTCCCCGTAGGACAAAAGGGTCGGGTCAACATGGATGCGTACCCAAATGATAGAGGCTTTTGCGCGAGTAGGCACCGTCGATAGCAGCTTCAAAGCCACGAATTGTGTCAAGCGGCCGCTCCCATCGATTGCGAGTCGGATTCGACTTGTCGGGGTCCGCTGGACGCAGTCAGTTCATGGCCCGTAGCGATCGACCGGACCGGCGGAGTGGGATTGGGACTTACTGATGGGGTTGCCCCAGACGTCCTTGTGCTGCATGGAACGCAGCGGAAGATGATTCGACTGTGACATCATGGCGACGGTAGCTAGGCGAGTAGCAGGTCAGCAAGTGAACGGCACAGGGCCGGGAAAAGAGAAGCACGAGAAGAGCAAGTGCAAGACTGAAAGAGGCCAGAGGAGGTCGATAGAGCAGAAGCTGAGAGATGGCGAGCTCTGGGGGCTTACAGGGTTCGGCTTCATTAATGGCCAAGGTAGGGTCGGCCTTGCTGTGCAGACGCTTGGATTCTTTCTCCTCATGCGTCTCGTGGTAGTCGTTGCCGCCGCTGCGATGAGTCTTGTCGGAGCGGACGCTGAAGCTGCGCGGCTTTGTCTGGGGCCGCGATGGCTGCAGCGTGTACTGCGACTGCTCCTGGCGCGGCGACTGAGGGAGTAAGCGGTCATACTGTACGGCTGGGGGGGCCATGACCGCGGACCGGGGGAGGGGTGGGGGGTGTGAGTGAGGGCGTCGAGCAGGGAGAAGCGAGAGGCCGGGGAGCCTCGCACGGCTGTCAAGGGCTCGTTCGTCGTCGGCGAGGCGGATCGAAGCTGTAGCAGGACCGAGGGAGATGGTCTTTTGTGACAACGGAGCGGTGCAGCAGCTAAAAAAAGGAACCGGGGAGGGGTGCCCGCTATGGATAGATGGATGTCTTATTGCTCGGGTGGGCGGACAGGCCAGGCGCGAAGTGCGAGCAAGCAAGCCGGCCTCTGGGTCGGGAAGAAGGCTGGCGGACTGAAGTCGGTGAGGGTAGAATTTCTCTGGGAGAGAGGGGTTGTGGAAGAGGAGGCAGGGACGGCAGGGAAGAAGCGGAGAGAAGATGGAATAGTCCCGACACTCGCTCGATGGCTGATGAAGAACGTAGGCCGGGTACGAAGTCAAGGGTGACGGCGTGGGCTGTTTCCGGTGTCTGGCCGGAATGGAGTCGAGGCGCTGGACGTTTCTGGTCGAGGCAGTAGTCGCCGAGAGACCCGTGTCGCAGGAACGGCAGGGGATAGCCGCGTAAGACGGGCGGGGCTGGAGACTATGGATGGAGCAGGACGAAAGGAAGAATGGAAAAGCGAGGCAGAGAGGGGGAAAGGCGAAGAGACGGGCAGCGCGCGAGAGGTACGGAGTCGAGAAATCCAGAGCGCGGCGAGTGAAATAGCACAGCAGACAGCGGCCGACGGAGCCACCGGCCAACGTGCCATGCGCCAGGGGCTGGCTGAGGAGGGAAAGCTCGTGAACAGTCAACCTTATCTGGATCGACACAGCGCCGCCTAACTGATTTGGCCGACCAGGGCTCGCAGGGTTAGTAGTGGCAGTGGTCGTGGTCGTACTGCAGCGGCGGTACGGACACGAATACGCTGTTCATACGCTGTCCATACGTTGCGCAGTTCTTGTCGTCGTCTCCTCGCTGCGGGTCGCTGGCCGCTGGCCGCCCCGGCTGCCTGCGTCCGCTAAGCCCCCCTTGACGTCAGCGAGCCAGACACGCTTGCTAAGACAGGGGGTAAGTCGATAATGGCAAGGCTCATTCCGCTGGGGACGTCTCCAGGAGGTTGCTCATGTCGATCTCGACCTTTCTTTTTGCGTCCTCGTTTGTCTTCACCAGCCCCCCTCTCCCCTTCCATCCCTGCGCCCCCCTTGCAACCCGGCGATAGCATGAACATAGACAGCTGTCCGGCGCAGTGACGACGCCTGGCGCGGCTAGGACCGCTGTTGCATTGGCAACGCGAGAGGGAGCGGGGACGCCTTTGTCCGGCAGCCTTGTCGCTCGCTCTACTGGCCCTTGGCCGGCTTTGTTGTTTGTCTTCACGTCTGTGAGTCCCTCATACAATAGGCAAAAGCGTCCTGGGTTGACCACGTGACATGTCGTCACTCCGCCACCCCAGCACTCCAGGGCCGGCGAGCACGACGAGGCGCATGGCAGCCGAAGGACGCGTGCGTGCGGGGCGAGCGTGAGGGGCGACCTTGCGGGCCTGCGTTTAGTTTGGGGGAGCATCGATTTTGGCCAGCTGTCTGGCCGGACTGGAAGGATGACGCAGGGATGGATGAAGAGGCGCAGTGACAGACGGGGACGGTTGGCTGGCTGGCGGCGCCCTGGACGGCCATTAAACGCGTGGGCAATACGAGATACCGAGGCCCACCCGGGCAACGTTTGCTGCGCGAGGGGGGATACCCGGCCTGCGGCTGACGGCGCCACTTGCTTCTGAATGTGATTGTAGCTCGGCTGTGAGCCACCTCACGCCGTCCACAGCCTCGCTAAGCCCTTCCCCGGTCTGCCCTTTGTGGCTGGAAGCTTTGCATGTTAATGCCTGCATTCTGTTCACCTTACCGAGCTAACATACTGGCAATTAACTGGCCTTCATCCGCAAACATCCGCTTCTGCCAAGGGATTTTATGGAGGGGGAGCCTGTCGCCGAACATGCTCCTCCCGTCCCCCCACTCCACAAAAAAGAGGCTTTCGCCCACGCCGCTGCCTCATCGGGAACGCGCACGTGCTTCCAGCACGTGAATCAAACCATCATCTCATCATGATCAAACCGCCTCCGTCTTATTTTATTCCTCCTTCAAGGCCTCTCGCCAAACATCCGTCATGGCGACCGAGACGCCAAAGCCGAAACTCCTCTGGAATGTGGATAATGTCAAAGATGTGGCTGAATCGGTCGGCATCGGTAACCTCAACGACGAGGCGCTCAAGGCATTGACGCAAGATGTCGAATACCGCATCGGCCAGATCATCGTCGAGGCTTTGCGCCTGATGCGCGCTGCGCGTCGTACAACCATGTCGGTCAACGACGTTTCGCAAGCCCTCAAGGTTCTCAACGTCGAGCCTCTCTTTGGCTACGACTCGACGCGCCCGCTGCGTTACGGCGAGGCCAGCCTCGGCCCTGGCCAGCCTCTCTTCTATATCGAGGATGAGGAAGTCGACTTTGAAAAGTTGATCAACGCGCCGCTGCCCAAAGTGCCTCGTGACATGAGCTTTACCGGTATTTTTCCTTTTTCATTACTCCCTCGCAAATGCTTCTCCATTTTGAGCAGGTTTTCTAAGCTCCCCAGCGCACTGGCTCGCTATCGAGGGAGTTCAGCCTTCTATCCCCCAAAACCCGACGACGGCCGAGTCACGGTCGCAAGATCTCCTGCCCAAGGGCCCCGGCGCGAACCCGGATTTGCACGCGCTCGCAGGAAACAAAAATGTTTCCTCCAAGCCGTCTGTCAAGCACATTGTTAGCAAGGAGCTCATCCTGTATTTCGACAAGATCCAGGCCGCTCTCCTCGATGATAACCCCGACGAGGAGGTAGTCCGTCTGCGTCAGGCGGCCCTGGGCTCCGTGCGAGACGACCCGGGCTTACATCAATTGATACCATATCTCATCAATTTTGTTATGGACCGCGTCACCCACCACCTCGATGACACTTTCACCCTTAAACAAATGATGGAGCTGACGCTTGCTCTTATCGAGAATCAGAGCCTTTTCCTCGACCCTTACGCCAATCCTCTCTGCGCCGCGGTCCTCACATGCCTGATGGCGCGTAAACTGGGCTCCGACGATGGCATCGACGCCATCCGCGAGCAGTACGAGCTGCGCCAGCTGGCCGCATCGCTCGTTGGCCGCATCGCCCGAAAATACGCCGCTTCGAATACGCTCCTCCGCCCCAAAATGACCCGCACATGCCTCAAGTACTTTCTAGATCCGACGAAACCGCCCGCTGTGCTCTGCGGCGCCGTCTATGGCCTGCTCGAGGCTGGGGGGCCCGAGTCCATTCGCGTGCTCGTACTACGCAACCTCAAGCCCTTTGACGCCGCAATCCTCCAACCCCTCCGAGATAGCCGGCCCGACACCGCCCTCGACTACGAAATGCTCGTCCAGGCGCTCGTTCACGTCGTCGCCTCACTCGTCCAGCAGCCGTCCGCCTCCAACCTTGCTTTGACGGCTCGCCAAGGTGCGGGACCCAATGGCTTTGGCGCCGCTACGGGTAAAGCGTCGGATTCCGAGGTAGCCGAGCTCGTTGATTTCATCGGCCCCATCGTCGGTCAGCGCATCGCCGCATCGCCTCAGAACCGAGCGCTAGTCCGCGCCATTCTGGATGCACGTCTGTTGGAGTAGGTGCAGCAAGGGAAAGCTGGATAGGTTTCGGGACATCATGTTGCGGAAAGATATTACACTGTCATCAACTAGATTTGGGAGGGCTACTGTTGATACAAGAGAAAAAGGTTGTCCGGGGATGCCAAGGACCAAAGGCGAAGTGCAAAAGGCGAAGGGTGAAGGGCGTTTTTCCGCCTCGTGAAAGAATTGGCTAACTCATCATTTCGAGACATGAGCACGAGACACAATCAAGATCACCCGCAAACTAGTCTATGGTCCTGCGTGTGTGTTGTGTGTTCTATACATCAAGCTCCCAATGATCTGTATGAATAAAAACCGCAGACCAGACCACACAAACAGCGGCAAGCAGACATGAATGCATGTGGGCATAATGACAAGTATGATTGACCAGTGGCGTGCAGAGGATGCACGCCATTCTCGAGAATGAACCGCCTCTGCTCTCGTCGGTCCCGACTAAAGTGGCAAAAACTAATTAAAGGCCAAAAGCTAAATACAAGCTAGAGAAGACGCCAGAGAGCCAGAGGGTAATCTCGACTTTTTTGATGGTATATTTTGAAAATCCCTTGCCAAGGTCGTAGACGAGATGTTTGATGCCATTGATGAAGTGGAAGGTGAAGGGGAAGGCAAGGGCAAACTTGAGGGCACCTTTCGCGGCGAAGGGCCAGGCAGCAAATGCAGCAGCCAGTGACGCGCTCTCCAGATACCAACCGACGACCGGGGCTACTAGGTACGCGGCGAAGAAGAGGTAGGCTGAGCCGGAAAGAGTGGCGCCGGTGATGCGCGTCCAGGCCGATGTGCCAAACCACGTCTGCTCGGGCTTATATATGCCCAGGTGCGGGGAGACGGGGCGGCGTAGCCGTTGGTCCACGAGGATCTGATGAGCCTCATCTGTGGAGAGCTTTGCGGACGCGACGGGCCTGGAATAGTCGTGGGAAGTAGCGCCGGCCAGCCTGTCAGTTCGAAGCACGGCTTGCCGAGGAGAAGGGGAGAGGGCGTGATACCGCGAGGAGGCTCGACGCCGAGAGAGGGCAATGAGGCTGCGCACCAACGGCTGCTGCTGAGACATTGGCGATGCCACGGCCACGTCTAAAAGGCCTGCCGCACCAACCCATCATGAGCTACTCGTGAATACAAAGGGGTAGCGACGCACCTCTTCCACGCATGGCTGCGACGCCAACCCGCTGCGCCATCACGTGGCTAAGGATGAGTTTCCAGGCTATAGTTGAGGGAATATGCACACGCGTGCAATGGCGGGGAGAAAGAGGGGACAAAGATCACGGTGCCGAGTCGTTGCTGAGCATGCGAAGTTTGCGAGGCACGGGGGCTCGCGGGCGGACGATGATGCCGGCGTGGCTTTCTCGGCTGGGCGCGCCAATCAGCAGCCGGCTATTCCGCATCTTCGAACGCATCACGTACGTGCACCACCTGCCGATTTAGATCGAGGCCGAGGCCGGCCCGAGGGCAGGTTTCTATCTTGGCACACGTATATATATGTCACGTGGCCTCGGCATAATCCTGTGATGAGGGCTAGTGGGGAACTAGGCCTGAGGGTTGTTCATGGCTCGTGCTTTATCCTATAAATGCCACTCATATTTATGCACCTTCTGAATCGTTCCGTCCATGCACATATGCATAATCACAAAGCCCATGGGGAGTCTTCGCATTCTTCAGTTTCTGGCCTATGCACCCCTTTCCTCCTTTTTCGTTCAGACTGATTCGGGCGTTCCGAGGAACAGCACACACGATTATGGTTAGAAAAAAACTTGGGGATAGAGGGACAGACTTTGTTTGTATTGTGCAGTGATGTCTTGCTGCAAGTTGCACTTATTCCTCGTGACGTTACCATAAGACATGTGTAGTTTTATACAACTCCGTGGCCAAACCCCAACCCTCCCCCGAAAAAGTTTTCAGCTTCTTCACCGGTCCGACTGCGCCGAAAGGTATTGCTCATGAACCCAACCTCGCCAGGTTTTTCTCCCGCGGGAGTTTTCCCTGGCTTTTCACGATCCTTCGTATGACGGCTTGCGGGCGTCGGACGCGCCGGACCTGGGGGAGAGGGCTAACCCAGGCTTCAGAGGGAGTGGAGGAGAATTCCGGTTGGAAACATGACGAAGAGGGAGCGGCGGAAGTCCTAAACATACGCGCACCCATGATGGTGCTGCGGACAGGGTCGGCCTGAATTGACGGGCCCGAACCCCTTTGGACAACCTGCTGGCTTGTGAGATAGCCGACTGAACCGGGAGACGCGATTAGCGCGTGCTCCCGCGTCGTTTGCCCTATCGGGATGACGCACGTGCATGACACGTGCTGCACGACAATAAATCCACCACCACTAGATAGTCGCGATCTGAATAAAAAAAGCGGATTGGGCTTGATGACCTTCATCTTGAAATGGCAGCTGTTTCTCTTGAGTGTATATGACATCCCAGCTTCCATTGCTCGATAGCACAACTCCCTTCTCCTCGGGGCCATGTTGAACGTGCTTCCTCGTCATGCCAGTGAGCTTCCTGAGCTGCTCGGCGCGCTGGCGCTGGGCAGCCCGCAAAGCCGTCCGCGGCATGGTCGTCTCCAAGGTTCCAACGATGCGCCGCATTTACCAGGGCAGAGAGATGACGATGAAGAAACCCTTGCCAAGCCTCGAATCTTACCTTAAATCCCACCGCGTGGACGCGACATGCCCATCAAACAACGAGCTCATAGAACGAATCGTGACCCGGGAGGCCCAGGGCTTGTCCGACCCCTGGCGGCTTGCCCACCGCGTCGAGGAACTGATCCGACAATCCAAGTTCGAAGAAGCGCTGCTTATCACGAAATTCATCAGCAAAAAACGACAAGTAGTGGTGGCATGGAATCACTTGATCAGTCATCTGTTCGAAATGCAGCAGCTGACACAAGCCATCAAGCTCTTCAATGATGTGAGCCCTTCTTCCCTGGGGCCCCGTGCGTGTCCGTATCGCGACATGGTACTGAACAGGGTACAAGATGAAGAAGAGGGGCCAGGTGCCCAACGCGCACACGTATACCATTATATTCAAAGGATGCGCACAGTCTCAACACCGGGAACTCGCCATTGCCTCGGCCCTGAAGCTTTATAACATTCTTCTAAGGAGCGATCAACCCGGCGCAAATTCAACACACCTCAACGCCGTCCTGAATGTATGCGCCCAGGCGTTCAATCTGGACGCCGTCCTGGAAGTTGCGAGCACATGCAACGACTCGCAACGCCCGGCCACAGCTTTTACCTACACAACCATCTGGAACGCCCTCCGACACTACTACTGGAACAAGATGAAAGACCTGCCCCCTGACCAGCGAGTTGACGTCAGGCAAGGGATTGAACGCGCCAAAGCTTTGTGGGCCGAGGCCATGGGGAAATGGGCGAGCGGACGCTTGCACATTGACGAGGAGTTTGTCTGTGCCATGGGGCGGATGCTTCTTCTTGCTCCGGCCCGCATTGATAAGCGTGAAGTGCTTGATATCCTGGCACAGAGCATGAAAATTCCCAATCTCACAAAGGGCGAGAGCGTCAATCCCTTTGATGACCGGCAAATGTACCAGGTCGCCGTCAATGGAAAGCCACCTGTTGCCGCTTGCAACGCTTCGTATGCCATACCTGGGCGGAACACGCTCAGCCTCATCCTCACTACGCTAGCATCATCACAGGAGTCAACCAAAGGGATCAAGTACTGGAACCTGTTGGTCCGCCACTACGGCGTCGTCCCCGACAGGGATAACTGGCTGAGAATGCTGGGCGTGCTGAAGGTGGCCCGAGCCAGCAGTCATGCTGCCAAACTCTTGGAGATGATACCGCGCGAGTACTTGAACGACAAGGCCTGCCACATCGCCATGGAAACCTGTGTTGCCGATAACATCAACCGGAAGTGCATCGAGAACTCGGTCAAGATCCTCGTCTTCATGACCCATCGCCTCCCCGTCCCCGACGTGACGGCCCTCCGCCACTTCTTGCGAGTCGCCCTCGTCAGCAATCTGCATTTCCGCACCGCCGCCCGTCATGGCGACAAGCTTGCAAAGGCTGCATACGGCATTCAGATAGCCACGGCCCTGACACAGCTATGGAAGCCTTTTTGGAAAGCATATAGACACTGCTTCCAGACCAAGTCCCTGACCGGCAATTCCATTGAGAGAAGCCTCGTAGAAGATGATCGGCGCGAGGTAATCCTCCTTGCACGACTCGTGTATAGTGCGCTCGATAAACTTGTCTCGGACAGAGAATCAAAGAAGCTGCAAGAACTGGGCAACAGGCTCAACATAATCATACAGGACTTCCCCGCCAAACTGGACGAGGAATCTTGCGTCGACCGTTACCATGACAATAAGCAGCCTGCGCCTGCCCATCTCATCGGAGAAAATCAAGTTACGGGCGAAGCTTCATTGGCACAGACCGCGTCTGGAACACGGTTTCCCTCGCAGGATACTTCGAACGCGCCGGCTGGCATAACACTACGGCCAGGTACGGCCAGAGGGGAAACGAGCGGCGGTTCACGACGGTACAGGGCGGGTAGAGGCATGTCCAAACTCATATAACATGTCTATAAAAGTCATAGCCCGGTGGAAAGGAATAGCGCCTGGCGCAGGCGGACTCCGTCGGCCGAAAGCCATCAAGATGAGCATTTCCTCGGGATGCATCGCCAGTCGAGATACATGGTAACATACTCCAGAGGCTGCGTCGTAGCCTTGGAGCCAACTTTGGAAAAAGCCGCAGCCAAGTCTCAATCCTTGGCGCCCGGGTTCACCCATCGACGTGTCAATTTCCCTGGGTTGTACAAATGCTTTTCCGCAATACTTAATCGTCTCGGATCTGATTTCCTGGCGACGGCCCGTGGCGCCTAATTCTCAGAGGGTGCCATCGTGCCAATTATCAAAATCGCCGTGCCTGCTCTTGATCCGCCTCTTGCCATTCAGTGGTTTCTCAAGGCGGGCGCAGATTTGACGGGACTAGAGTAGGTAGTAACGGTTTCTGCAAAATCATTTTGAACGCGGTGGCGATAAGGGTTGGATATCCCGGTCTTGGGTGGTACACTAGGAGCGGGCAAAGTGCCGGCCATGGATTCCCGCAAGAGAAGGCTCGGGAGAGATTCCATCCGCCGGAATTTGCTCACGAGCTCGGAAACCGAAGGCGCGCGCTGCTGGGCCGTCATTGCGGGAGCCCTACCAGAGCTGTTGTGACGCCTATCCAAAGAAACCAGACTCGCCCCGGCTTGAACTTCAGACGGCTCGGTAGTGGAGGTGCGAACACGCTTCAGGAAGGCAGTTGCGGCCGGCGAGGGTGCGTCAGGCTCCGGTGAATCGTGCAAGGACCGAGCGCACGACTGCAGTGTCATCTTGGGGCCATGCAGCAAAATCTGGCGCGTTCAAGTCGTCAGGCAAGACATTCGGAATGTTGTCAATGATGACTAGAGGTGGCCTCGTGACAGTGCGGCGCGGCCGCCTCAACCTTGACAACATACTCCCTCGATTCTAGGCTTGACGCGGCCTTTTGTGTCACACCAGCTCTTGTCGGCATCGTAACAACGGCCGCTGGCGAGGATGATGAGCTCGAACTGGACGATAGCTCGGACTTGGAACAAGATTTCTCGGAGCCACTGTGTAGCTGCTCGTCGATAAACTTTGTCGTCAAGGCTGACCCGGGCACTCGAAAATTCTCCAAGTCTTGTGGAGATTTACCCTCATCACAATCGCAGTTGGGCGGTACACTAGCATGGGCAAGATGCATGGAGCTTCTGTTATTATTGGATACGCTGGCTGCATGTTGTGCTCGCACAGCAGCGGCGTGTACAAGTTGAGGATGCCGGTACCGTGGCATAAAGTCCGTTTGACCTTGATTCGAGATGGCAAGAGTGTCGAGTGATGTGTTGTCATTGCTGCTTCTGTAGATGTGAACGCGGGGAAGACCTATTGATACAGAAGATCCGTACTTCTCGTTGATGTCGTCGACTGCCTTCTCAAGAGAAGCGCGAAAAGTCGAAGACCTCTGCAGCTCATCCGAGGCTTGTTCGGACAAAAGATCTAGACGAAGGGGGGGTGGTGGTCAAGTCAATGAGCCCAGGGTCAGGGCCCGGCCTCTCCTGGGTTACAATTGCTGGGTTCAATTTCTGCCTGCCAGACGGATTGCAGTCTGTCTTGATATCGCTTGCCGAAATTTTTTCGCGAGAACATTTGGTCTTGACTGTCAGGAAGGCGTTCGCCAGGCTGAACCGGCGCTGAGACGAAAAGCCGTCTGATGCTCCGACACGTTAGAAGAGGGGCTAGAGACATGGGGAATGGCAATGGAACGTGGAAGACACACATGAATTTGGAACTTGTAGAGGGCTTTTGGGTACAGCCAAGGCTCTATGATGTGCGTGGGTAGAGCAAGAGCCCGTCTCATTCTTGACCGGGGCCCTGGGTAGGCGAATGGTGGACAACCAGTTTCGGCCACCGTTGGCTGCGGCCTTGGCACAGTTATTTTGGCTGCCCCGGTCGATGCTCGAGTCAGTGTGAGGTCGCGTCTTCCACAGCCGCTAGCTGATAGAGCGAGAGTTTTCAGACGATCGCGACTCAAGTTTCCGAGGCTCGGTGCGCGCCCTGCTGAACATGTTGGCATTTATGTGCAAAGAGCAGGGCTGGACGAATATAGAGCGAGGCGGTTGTACAGTCCCGTTGGAGCTGAGGAAGCGGTATGGCTGCAACTTGGATCCAGAGGAGACGTTGTAGGGAGTGCATGAGACGGGAGGAGAAGAAAGACGAAGCATTGACGACATCATTTTGTCGGTCCTGCTAAGGGCCGGCCGAGCGACGAGAAGGAGCGAGAGCGGTTCCAGCGGGGGGAAGAGCTGTCTTGGGCTGACCGGTGCATCCTGACGCAAGCTGATGAGTCGTCCCTGGTGCTGCAGGAAGCTTCGAGGAGGAACAGAGTTGGCTGGGGTGAGGACGACGAAGTAAGAGCGGATATATGGGCAACCAGCGATAGACGAACGACGGATGCGCAGCTACCGCGGAGGGGGCATCCTGGCCGGACCGGAGCCGCCGGGAGAGGGTGCAGACGATCGGTGCGTGCATCGTAGCTGCACAGACACGGTCTTGATTAAGCGTCCTGACGCGGGAATCTTGCGAGATTCAGAGACACATCGGAGCCCATCCTTGGCCATGGGGCAGACGGGAAGACTGCTTCGGCTTCGTTGCTGCCTGGCACCTGAGCCGACCTGGTGGAAGGAGGCGTCGCGGAGACTACATATTATGCATGTAGTCAAACCCCCCGCAGGTCACTCAACTTAAGGGAGCCGACTAGTCCGAGTTTGGCCACGGTGGTGGATTTATTAACGTCGTACAGCACGTGTCATGCACGTGCGTCATCCCGATAGGGCAAACGACGCG